>ML806244.1:11028-60178 GCA_009831015.1 Picea engelmannii | reverse complement strand
CAATAACATTTAATCATTCATAAAGTTTACATTCACATAATAGATCGCATTACATACATCATCATCAATAACATTTAAACATTCATAAAATTTACATGCACGTAGTAGATCGCATCATATACATCATCATCAAATAACATTTACACATTCATAAAAGTTCATAAATTTTAAAGTTTAAGTGTATCACTTAATAGTTTCACTGTGACTAGAAAATAAAGTATATAGTCCTCAGGTAATCTTGGTTGTCTAAGTCAAAAGGTGGTGTTATATACACCCCACCTTCGAGAAACATGTTCTCGAGGTGGTCAAAATAGTGAGGGATAGTCTCGTCATAATGTCTCAGCATCTTCCCAAGTAGCAGATCCTGGACTATACTTGTCCCACTAGACCTTAACATGGTCTACCAGATGGTTCCTGAGCTATCAGACTCTATGGTTTAATATGCGTAACGGTTCTACTATGAGGGTTCCCACGTCTGATACCTACAATTCCTTCCAATTTAGTTTATGTGATTCATCAACAACATAATGACGTAAAACAAATACATGAAATACATTATGAGTTTTATGCAAGTGGGGTGGTAGTACGAGATGATAGGCAATGGGTCCAATTTTCTCTTGGATCCTGAATGGTCCTATAAACCGAGGTGACAAATTTTTCCCCTTCCCGAACCGTATGGTACTCTTATTAGGCCTGATATGAATGAAAACCTGGTCTCCCACTTCATAACTTTGGTCGGTCCTGTGTAAATCTGCATAGCTTTTCTGCCTATCTTGTGCTTCCTTTAGTCTCTGCCTAATCTGAATCACCTATTCCTCCATTTCTTGAATCAATTATGGCCCAATTGTTACTCGGTATTCTAGTCTATCCCAACTCAATGGAGTTCTGCATGGCCTCCCATACAAAGCTTCATAGGGTGGCATTCCAATGGAACTATGATAACTGTTATTGTAGGCAAACTCTACTAAAGGTAGGTACTTTTCCCACTGGGTTTGATTATCCATTACATACATCCTAAGCATGTCATCCATGACTTGATTTAATCTCTCAGTCTGCCCATCTGTTTCAGGATGATAAGCTGTACTTAAGTTCAACTGAGTCCCTAATGTTGACTGTAAACTTGTCCAAAACCTAGAAGTGAATCTGGAGTCCCTATCTGAAATGATCTTCTTAGGCATGTCGTGCAAACAGATAACCTTGCTTATAAAAACACGTGCCACATCAGTGACATCGTAAGTGTCTCTAACCGGAATGAAATGAACACTCTTGGTTAACTTATCCACTATCACAAGAATGGCATTGTGTCTATGGGATGTGAGCGGCAACCCCACAACAAAATCCATAGAGATGACTTCTCATTTGGACATAGGAACATCATGTGGTTGTAGGAGGCCTACCGGGTGATGGTGGTCGGTTTTCACCTATTGACACTCTAGGCATTTGGTGATGAAATGGACTACATCACACTTCATGCCTACCCAAAATAAGAGCTTCTTCATATCTACGTACATCTTCTTCACTCCTGGATGCACACAATAAAGTGATCTATGGGATTCCTTCAGTATGATGCTTCGAATATCCCCATTCTATGGAATGTACATCCTTCCTCGATATCTTAACAGTCCATCTGTTTCTAGACTATATCCTTCATATTTTGGATCTAACTACCTCCCGCTCTGGAGGTTTAAAGTAACCTTTAAATACCAACTGTCTCCTAGGAGTTGTGTCAACACATGTTCCCTTAGATTGACCTTTAAGGTTACCAAGGAGAAGATACATGGTCTCCTACTCAAGGCATCTGCGACCACATTTTCCTTTCCCTTGATGTACAAAATACCAAAATCGTACTCACTCATAAACTCACTCCATCGTCTTTGCCTGGAATTCAGATCTCTTTGAGTGAAGAGATGTTTTAAACTTTGATGGTCTATTTTAAGCTCAAAGTTTCGCCCAACAAGATAGTGCCTCCAAAGTTTCATAGCTATCATTACAACTACCAACTCTAAATCATGAGTTGCGTATAGCTCCTCATGTTTCTTCAACTTCCTTGATGCATAAGCTATCACTCCTCCATCCTGCATTAGCACGGCTCCCAACCCTTACTTCGAGGCATCCGTGCAGACCGTGATGTCCTTTTCCATATCCGACACTCATAGAATTGGCGCACTAGTTAGTAACCTCTTAAGCTCAATGAATGCACTATCACACTCCTCTGTCCATTCATACCTGACCCCCTTGCATTGCAAAGTGGTGATGGGTTTCGCTATTTTGGAGAATCCTTCCACAAATCTCTGGTAATAACCTGCTAGCCCCATGAAGCTTCTCACCTCATGGGAATTTTTTGGCACTGGCCACTCCATAATGGCCTTTACCTTTTCTGGGTCCACAGAGATTCCTTCGCCGAAAATGACATGTCCTAAATAGTGGATCTCTTTCTGGAAGAAGGAACACTTCGATAGCTTCCCGTACAATTTTTTCTCTCTAATGCAGGACAACACCATTCGCAAGTGTTCCTCGTGTTCTCTTTCATTTTTGGAATAGATGAGAATTTCATCTAAAAAGACTTGTACAAAATGGTCTAAGTACTTCCGGAATACGCCGTTCATGAGGCTCATGAATACTACTGGCACATTGGTCAATCCGAAGGGTATGACAACAAACTTTTAATGTCCAAACCAAGTTCGAAAGGCAGTTTTTGGGATATCACCTTCTTTAATCCTTAACTGATGATGCCCTGATCGCAAATCGATCTTTGAGAATACTGTTTCTCCTTTCATCTGATCGAAGAGGTCATCTATTCGTGGCATCGGGTACCTATTTTTCACTGTAGCACGGTTCAAGTCCCTGTAGTCTATACACAGTCATAAGGATCCATCCTTCTTCTTTACAAAAATTATTGGTGCGCCCCAGGGTGAGACACTGGGCCTTATTAGCCCTAAGTCCAATAACTCTTTCAACTACATTTGCAACTCACAAATTTCTAGCGCTGTCATCTGATATGGAGTCTTGGAGATTGGTTCTGCACCAGGTTTTAGCTCAATGGTAAAATCAAGCTCTCTCTCAGGAGGTAACCCTGGTAACTCATTCGGAAAAACATCCTGAAATTATGACAATATCGGGTACTGATCCAATGAGGGTCCCTTCCTTTCATTCACTGCTTCCACTACATAAAGTCAACACCCTTGTCTCAAGCATCACTTAACCTTCATAGTTGATATAAAGTGTAACGACACTTTTCTCTGTACACCTTGGATCTCTACTGGTCTTCCTTCATCATCGACATAAAACACCCTCTTTGCAAAACAATCTACCAAAGCTCGATGAGTTGCTAACTAATCCATTCTGAGGATTAGGTCATATTCCCCAAGAGCAGTGACATATACCTTCAACCTGGTAGTACACACTCCCAGGTCTACTATACAATTATCAACACTAGGTCCTACCGCTTGTTTTTCCCCCGAAGCCATCTTGACTTGTTTAAAGTCATCATGCTCGTAGGTTGCCAACCCACTCTTTTCTAATGCAAATGGTGAAATGAAACTATCTATCACAACATAATCAAATAAAATCTTAACATTGATATGATTTAGCGTACCTGATGACTCCACCACCGTGGATTGATGTTCGGCCTGACGGTTATTAACCGCTGCGTAAATATGGTGGCTGCTACTTGCTCTCCCCATCGGTGCCTTTTCTTCTCTATGCACAAACCCTAATTGTAACTCTGGGTAGTCGTGTTGGTAATGGGGTCCTTCATACCTCCAACAGGTAACATGAGATTGAACCTGTGCGTTGTTATGTGACTGTCTTTGAAATGAGTTCCTTCCCCTGGAACCCCTACCCCTACTAGGTATTCCCTGAGATGGTCATGGACCTATATGCACCGTTCGCGATGAATGAGATGCTGCACTCACTTCCATTGAAATCCCTATAGCTACTGTCCTTGGCATGACTCTGTTACCATATGGTGGTGGCCTTGAGCCCCCTCCCCTAGGAAATGTCCTCGGGGCCTTTCCTACGAACCCCGGGCGATGCGGAAATGTCAGTCTTGTACCCCTGGTCAAGTTCATATGTTCTTCTGTGTAACGTGCATTTTCCACTGCCTCTTCCACTGAAGACGGTTTCCACATCCGCACCATAGCTCTTATCCTAGGGTTCAATCCATAGACGAAGTGCTCTGCCTGTCGTTAGTCGTTATCCATATACGACACATATTTGCCCAGTTCCATAAATCTGATCTCATATTCTTCTACAGTTCTATTTCCCTATACTAAGGCATGAAATGCCCCAACCTATTGTTCCTCGTAGTACCCCGGTAGATATTTCCTCCTGAACCTCTCCTCGAAAAGTTACCAAGATACTGTGTCTAGGGTAAGGTGCAGTTGTCTTTCCAAGTTGCCCCACTAGTTCAAAGTGTTGTCTCTTAACTGAAAAATGGTGATTTTTTCCTTTGAGTTGGATGCATAGTCCCTTAGGGAAAAACACCTTGTCATGCCTTCCAACCATGCTTCCGTGCGTTCACTAGCGCGACCCCCGAAAAACTCTAGAAGTTTGATCTTCTGGAATTCTCGCGTGATGTCTTCAAGTGGAGGTCCTCCCCCTAAATCCCTTGACGCTTCTGGATTACCCATTCTAGATGGTGGGGGTTCCACTTTAGTCCCTGCCGGTTGTCGCACCTTTAAAGTCTCGTTGATGGCTTCCAACGAGTGCAGTATGAGGGCTAGTTCGGGCGATGGTGGTGGTGGCACTGGCGGTGTTGGCGGTGCTTGCGACGACGCCCCCCTACCTCGATTCCCTCGAGTCCTGACCATCCTGTATGCTTTGACCTGCATCCACCAACGTTGTCAACGTGAGTTCCAGGATGTTTCAAATTGGTGCTACTCAAACTAGAAATAGGGTTAGGCGTAAGTTTTCTTTACTTGTTTGTAAACAGACATTACTCCATTAGGGGATTGGCTAGGTTAGGGTTAGGATTAAGCGTCTAAGCTTGATTTCTTCACCCCTATGAAAATAACTATTGGTTCCCTTGCCTTGTAGCTATGTTAGCCTTGCGCCTCACTCGCCACTTCCTAAGATTACTCTCCTAGTGCATATGTCGCCTCCTTCCCGCTTGTCCTAGTCTAAGCCCCCTTTTTTTTTAACTTTTCACTTACAACTTGATTAAAGTGACTTCCGATCTTATTTTTATTAATTTACGCTGAAAGGCGTACACCTATTGACAATGGGCATAATTAATGATCTTTTAATATTATTTAACCTTAAACCCTTACCTGATGGCTATGCATTGAAGATGCTGGCATATTCTTAGTCATCCTCCAAAATCAATGGGTCATATTTATCGTTCATAACTTTCTTTCATTTATCACAGCATCCGTTAACATGTTTACTTTTTAACATTTACCTAATCACATAAAAAATAAATTGTTGTAGGTTATATAATTACCACATTTAATGATTAAGTAGGATTAAACCGTGGCACCTAAACAATTATCCCCAACTGTCACCAGCGTTATGTACCTTTTGGCGTTAGTGTTCTTCTTAAGACGCTTTGCTTGGTGGGTGGTCTTGGGTATGACAATTAAAGTATTTATAAGTGAAATTATTTGTAAAAGTCACATCGTGTGGTGCATTGGGTATGGAGGACTTTGTAAAGACTTGACCGGTGGGGAGGTCCGGGGTTCGATCCTCACGGACTCCATAAATTTTTTTTTTTTCTTAGCCCTATATTACTCAAACTTAACTAATATTTTATTAAACCAATAAAATTAATACAGTTAATTAGTTTAATAGTTTAATTAGTTTTACTTAATTAATTAGTTAAACTTTATTAATTTCCTAATTATACTTTATTATTTTATTTTTTTATTTCATCAAATGATATATATATAAGAGAAAATTTAATAAATAACTAAAATTCGATATTTACAACTCAAATTAAAAGTAAACAAAATTTAAAAAAATATATATATACTTTGTATTAGCAATGTGGGGATTGCATGCCACCCAATTGCCCCAGGACTCTCAAGTTGGCAACGTGGGGCTTGCATGCGACCCATGTGCCCTTCACTCTCCTTATTTGGAATAATTTACTTATTTGGATAGATATGGGTATTGATGTTCTGCCCACATGGGATTATCTGGCTCACTGCCAGGGCCATTGGAATGATCATTTCATGGTTGAATCACATCCTTTCTGTGGTCCATCAATACAATACCTAGAGCATCAGGGAAACCTAGGGTTCAGGGTTTAGCACTGCACAAATGGATTCAATGGAGGCGGACAAGCAACGGCTGGAGGAAGCTTTCACAGTTCTGGACACCCAAAGAGTTGTTCTAGAGAAATGCACTCTCCAATGGAAGGATCTCACAGACCACTACACCTCGCTGGAGCAATCGCTGTAGAAAAAATTCGAAGAACTCGCGGAGAAGGAAAAAAAAGCTTGGAGCTAAAAACCAAAGAAACGAAGGAATTGTTGGACAAAAGAGAGAAATCGATCGAATCCAATGAAAAAACCTATATTTCCCGCTTAGAAGAGCAGAAGACCTCCGCCCTCGCGGCCATTGAAAGCGGAAAGAGTGAAAGTGGGCTGAAGTTCCTCTGCAAGAAAATGGACGCAGAGGGTCTCTGGAAATTCATCGTGGAGTAGAGAAAAGATGTAACAGTGCTCAGGGTTGAGCTGCCATCAGCTCTAGAGAGCACCATTGATCCCACCTAGCTGGTTTTACAGGCCCTCGAGGGTTTTTACGACATGCGTTCGGGGAAAATGGAGAAGAAGGACTCGGGGCTTGCGGACTAGAGACGAGCCTCTTCTTTGTTGTTGGAATCACTTCTTCCCCTCCTGGAAGACCCTATAAAGGGAGCCGAGGGCCCCCTTGTGTCTCCGAGTACTAAGGAGCGGGAAAGGGTTATCGCTAATGAGTGGAAGTCGAGGATTGATGTTGATGCGGATCCTGCCAATGCTACCAAGCCCTTGGAGGTCCAGACATTCTTGTAGCTAGTGGCCACTTTCGACATTGTCACCGAGTTTTCGAAAGATGATCTTTGCAAGCTTGTTCTTGTGGTATCATGGCGCAGGCAGATTCCGAAGCTCTGTGGGGCTCTCGCGCTTATAGAGAAAATGCCAGATATTGTGGAGGACTTAATCAATAAGGGAAAACAAGTTGAGGCTATGTATTTTTCACATGTAGCGGGACTCTTTGAAAAGTTCCCTCCTGTGCCTTTACTGAAGGCATATCTGAAGAATTCGAAGAAAGATACACTGGCAACATTGAAAAGTGGAAATAATTTCGCTGCTGTGAATGAAGCAAACACGAAGGAGAAGAAGCAAGCAGGTGGAGAAGCCTCCAACCCCAATAGATCGAGGATAATTTTGAGAGGTTAACGAAGGGTCTTTAAACCTGTAGAAAGAGGTCGAATACATAGGGTTTAGTAATGTAAAATTCAGGTATCCTACAGCCACCAAATGGAAAATAGATGACGTGAAAATAATCTGAAAATTTAGGTATTTTCCAGAATTAAATTACAACGTATGGTTATTAGTGTGTGGGTCATGTCAAAACATCTCCAAGTTAAGGATGACTATAGGAAAACATGATAGGTTAAATAAATAATAAGCTGCTCACTAAACATTGACGAGTACATTTTATGCGCAAGTGTGTAATAGCCCTAGTTGCTTATTTTACTTTGGTAAATTTGTTTTTCTTTTTTTTAACATTTTCAATTCTTATTTCATTTATATATATTTTTAGATTTGTTTATATAATCAATTAATAGTGCATTTGGTTTGGTTTGCAGGTTAGGAGGGAATGGAGCTAGATCTTGGAGCTGGGACTTGGCCCATAGGCCCAGATTTAGAACTAAGATGTTCTGATACCAAATGTAGGGGCCGAAGAGATTAAAAACATCAATTTATTTATTAAACTTCATAACAGAATAATATTCTTCATAATAATAACTTTGTTAACTTAAATTTAACAACATATAATAAATTTAATAACTGATTAAAACAATTGCAAAATTTGAAATAGCTGAAACTGATGCTGATAACCTCTATTTGTCCGCTGCTTGCCTCCTTGACCGCTTCTACAAAACACTGCCGAAAACCTAGTTCCTCCCTGCCAACTAGGTAACTTCCTAGCTCTAGGATATCAATGGATATCCTGGCCCCTGTGCCCAAAACCCCCAACAACCCCAGTGCACTGATACAATCCCCCTCCCAAAATTTCACTTCTCTCTGCAAATCCTCGAGCTCTCAAAATCCATCCCCCTCCTCCCGTAGAATGGCCTCCTGTCAAACTCCTTCCCTTCCTTATCCCTCCTTCACCGACTTCCCCCCACCTCATTTACTCCCTACCTAACTCATTTATTCCCTTCTTATCCTTTCTCGTTAATTCCCCTTATCCCCTTTATTTAATATCTTATCCCTTGTAGTTAATATGTTATCCCGTATCGGGTACATAAATTAATTTAATAGTATAATTTACTATCCTTCTTTTATTTATTTACCTTATTAATTAATGAATTAATTAATACTTAAATTAATCATTAACAATCATGAATAACTAATTAATAATATTTAATTAGTTAATGTTATTTTAAGAATAATTATGGTTTAGCTAATCTTTTAGGACAGTTATATTATTAAATTAATTATAATTAATAATCATGTACACCTATTTAAGCAGGGTCATTACAGGTTCTTCCCCTGTGCTAACACCATGTCTTGCAACTAAATCCCAGCCTCATGACAAATATTATGTATCTCATGGTTGACATACTCTCCCCCATTATCTGTTTGGAGGACTTTTATTTTCTTTCTTGACTATGTCTCAATAAGGGCTTTGAAATCTTTGAGGTGTTCAAAGACCTATGTTTTTTTCATAAGAAATAAAATCCATGTGAAGCATGATAAATCATCAACAAAAATGAGCATGTACCTTGATTTACTAATTGATGGATGTGGAAAAGGGCCCATGAGGTCACTATGGATCAGATCTAAAGGAAAGGAAGCCTTATGAGTCTTTCCTTTGTCAAATTTCTCTTGAGGATGTTTTCCAAGAACACATCCCTCACAAATTCCTTTGGAGAAGTGGATGTTAGGTATACCATCAATTGTTCCCTTCTTGATAAGTTGTTTCATATATCTAAAATTTAAATGCCTGAACCTTTTGTGCCATATCCTACTGCTTTCATCAGCATGCGTAAGAAGCAGTGAAGAATCTGGTTCAATAAATTAAGAAAATGTGTATATTCTAGATGGATGATTTACCTCACTGGTATAAACCCTGGAATTGGTTTTCATGTCATAAATATCCACTAGATCATGTGTGAATATGAATCTCTTTCCAGTTTTGGAGTTTTTCATCTGATAAATGGAGAGAATATTGACAAAAAGTTTGGGAATGTGTAGCACATTCTCGAATCTTTCGTTTGTGAGTTCAATTCTTCCTCTTTCGGTAACGTCAACTGGAGAGTTGTCCCTCATCATAATAGGAGAACCTTTGCATGAATCCAATGAAGAATGTACTTCTTTTTTGGTTGTCATGTGGTGTGATGAATCTGAATCTATGATCCAATCATCGAGAGAGGAGTTGATGGAAATCAAATCATGGCTAGAATTTTCTTTCTTGATATTATGATAGTTTGGATTCTTCTTCTTGTCACCCTCGGGGATGCAATATCCAAGGTTGTTTTTTTGAAGTATTTGGGCCATTTGATCTATTTGTTTCTGCATACATGCAGATTTTAGATGGAATCCTTTATGGAAGTAAGTGAATTTCTCCCCTTTTCTTCCCTTTCCACCTTTGGATCTGGAGGCATCATTGAAGGGTTTTGAGTACCCTTCCTTATTTGTATTTGCATGTTATTTTCTTTTGTATTTATATTTAGATTACCTCTACCATATTTTACAGTAAGTGCATGCGCCTTTGGGCATTTGATTTTTCCCATATTGATGAGCTTGTTCTGCTCTCATGTCAGAGACTCGATAAATCCTCAAGAGAGGGCATCATCCTGGTGGCTCTAGAGGCGAGCCTAACTGAATAAAATGTAGATACAAACATTGAGTATTTTGGACCAATTTTGGAGAGAATGGTAAGAATTATTTTTTTCTCCTCCTTATATTTATCAACCCCGCAAGACTTGAGTTTCAATAATAAATACTTATATTTGGTAAATAAATATTGGATATTGTTGAAGGTTTTTGGATCGAAAGTAAGAAATTCCACCTCGAGAATGTGTCCCCTCATCTCATCCTATTTTCCAAAAATCCCTTCCATGGTGGTCCAGGCTTCAATGAGGGTTTTACAAGAGGATATGTGAAAGAGGAGTTCAGGAAAAATGAGATTGCAAATAGTTCCAAATGCTTTATCCATTCGATTTAGATACTTGGATTATTCTAAAAGTGGAACAAGATTATTTACAATTGGATTTTTCTAAAAGTGGAACAAGATTATTTACAAATAATTTTTTTTATATGTTCCCTGTCATTTGAATTACAAGACTAGATAAAGGATTATTGAAAACCAAAAGGTATATATTTTCTCATATATCTCATTAGCATATTTCTTGAGTATTGAATCCTACGATTTTATAAATATAAAGGCATTCTTCAAGATCTGACAACAACTCTTAAAGGACAAGGTTTCTTCCCTAACCTTCTTGTAGAAAACCTTAGGGAAGTGCACTATGATTAAGAAAATGAAAAAGACTGCCTTGGGAATGCTCATCTACATGAAGATGAGACATTGATAGTTTCTCCACCTATTCAAGAAGATGAATAATTGAGCGAGGAAGAAGACCCTGAGAAATAAATTCGTGAAACAAAAGAAAAAAGGGAAGAATTATATTGAAGTTTGAAGGAAATAATTAAACAAGATAACAAGTTTTACAATGAATTGGTTGATCACTACAATGATGTACATATTTAGTTTCCCCTTGTGCACAAATACAGGAAATCCATGACCCTGTATTACAAAAGTATGAGAAAAATCTTATTGATTTAGTAGAAAAATTAACTTTTTAAAGCATATTGTGGAGTAAAAACACTATGTTCCATCATAAGAGAAAAGTATGATAG
The DNA here is from genome assembly GCA_009831015.1 of Picea engelmannii. Lineage (NCBI taxonomy): Eukaryota > Viridiplantae > Streptophyta > Pinopsida > Pinales > Pinaceae > Picea > Picea engelmannii. The sequence goes on along the minus strand of ML806244.1, from coordinate 49,100 downwards.
TAAAGATCATCCTTTGGTTTTGTCCAATATATTGGAGCTTTATATTGAAGGAGAAGAATGGGGTGATTCAGAGGAAGACAAAGTTCCTGATGAAGCTTACTCTCCATATGATCAAGCATATGATGAAAATAATGTTGAAGACCAAGAACTTCTTGAGAAAGAAGTTCCCCATTATCTTGTGCATTATTTGTATGAAAGACATGAAGATCACAAACCTCGAGAGAAAGAACCCAAATAAGAGATTCATGAGGAAAGTCATCAACCCTTTGAATAAGAACAAGAGTTACCTCCTCGATCTATTGAATAAGAGAACTTTAATTGATCCATATTTAAGACATGATGAGATAAAACATAGAAATATGACAAAAACTTAGGGATACAACAATACTCAATTTTGATTAATGAACGAAATATGTAGGAGCTATAAAAATGTAGAGTAAAACAAACTCACTAGAATGGTGGTAGTGTATCTCTAAGAAGAGATGTGATAGTTGCACACATTCACAAGAAGATGATTATAATGAGGACGAAAAGGCATTTTAACATAAATCATCAATGAAAAAATCCCAAACATCCAAAACCCTAACCCCATAAGATGAAAGGCCAAAAGGTTTGTGGGCCTCAATGTGGATAGTTGATACATCAATTTCCTAGGGGCATTAATTTTTCATACGAACTTCGTTTAGGGCCCTCGATAGCCCATACAAAATTTATAGCCGAAGAGTACACATTCTAAATGTTCTATTAGAGGAATTTGGATATATATAGGGTGCTTATCGGCCAAAAAAAGGTCATTTATGGCCTCAAAAATAGCCCCAGAAGTTCAAGACCTTAGAAAACCATAGAAATCTATCATGATGGAAAATGTATTTTAAGCCATTGGAATAGGTGGGTGTCCACCAATTTCCACTTGGATCAATCCTCCCCTATTAGGAATCAATGGTATCCATTTCATGAGTTCCCCCATCAAATTGGGAAACTTTTTCTAAACTTGACTCTGGGTGAGCCACTTACCTTGGTGCGGTAACTACCCTACTTTGACAACCCTAAAGAGTTGGATCTTGTATTGGTAGGTTCCCTTAACATATGTGTCCATGATTTGATAACGGTTTCTTATTCCATGTTGTTAGGGTTGATATCTGTAGGTTTCATTTGTTCTGCCACTTTTGATGTGTCCATTAGTGGTGGAAAATATGGTTGAAGGAGGTCCATAATGAATACTAGGTGCAATCCAAGGAAGGGGGGAATGCTTAACTCAAAAGAATTGTATCCCACAACCTTGGTGATGGTGTAAAGTCCATAGTGAAGTGGGAATATCTTATGATGGGATCATCTAAGGAATTATTTTTGCAAATGAAACCAAACCTTTTTTCCCACCTAAACATTGTGTCAAAAATGGTGTTGATCATGGCATTGTTTGTACTTAGAATTGGATTTCTATGAAATATCACGGGCCTATTATCATATGTGTTGGATCCAGTCAATGAAATTGATTTATGTTTTGAACTCATATTAAGCATGGGAAGCCTTTTCCTATGTGGATGCAAGGGGAAATGTTACATCAATGGGGCCCAGTGGTTGAAATCCTAGGCCCACCTGAAAAGGGATATGTTTGGTAGAGCTATGGAGGTATATGTTGAACATAAGAAAGGTTCACATCCCATGTGCATGGATTATTAGAGTTATACATGAACAACATATGCATTATTATCCTATTGACGAACTCTATTTTTCCATTAGTTTGGGTGTGGAAGAAAGTGGATTTGGTGAGATGAGTGTCAAATAGTGACCAAAGGCTTGACAAGAATGTACTCAAGAAATTTTTGTACCACTTTGATATGATGTTCTGTGGTATTCCAAAGTGTAGCCACACTTTTGCGAAGAATATATTGGCAGTGACCTCAACTGTGATACTCTCCTTGCAATATGTTAGAATGGACATCTCAGATAATCAATCAACAACCATGAATAGAAAGTCATCGCCATGATTGATTGAGGGGAGGCCTAACATGTAGTCCATTAAGATGAATTCCTAAGGCCAATTGGGAGTAGGTAAAGGGGTGTATAGTCCTTGGTTTTTAATGGCTATCTTGGCGATGGAGAAATTAATGTAGGATCTGATATCCTTACTAACACCATGTCAAAGCTTCATCCAATAGAAACACTTTTGTAGTGCTTACACTATATTCTCCACATCAAAGTTTCCTACAATCAAACTATAGTGGGATTTCGAAATAATCTTCAGATGTTTTCTTGAAGGAACATAAATATGACCAAGATGGCATAAGAGTCCATCCTAAAGATGAAATTCAATAATGCTCGTGTTTGTTCCCAACATCTAGTAGGTCATAGTGGAGTCAACATGATTTTCATAGAGTTGGGGCCACCTAGAGGTCTCATGCCCACAAGATTTTTTCATCATGGTTAGTGCTACAAATGGATATCAAATGAGGTAGTCAATGATGCAATTGGTGCTCCTTTTATTATATTTAAGGTTGAAGTAAAAATGTTGCAATTATGTGGACCAATTTTGATTGTGTTCATTCTGTAATTTTCCTTATGTTTGCATGAACTGCATAGGCTTGTGATCTATATGGATTACTATCTCCTTCCCTAGAATGTTGTAACATCCCTGGAAAACCCATGTTCGGGCCACGCTATGCCAAAGAAATCTTACATTTTCTCTGTGGAACATACTGTAACATACCCAACTTCTATTCTGAGATATGCCACATAAAATTTTCTAACTACATCCATTTAAAACATACACACACAACACTCTTGCACAAGATTTATATATAAAATGTAACAGACAAATACATTACATAAATGCACAAATTCACATTGAAATAACAGTAAACATAGATATGCACCATATACAGGAAATAACCAAAAACCTACAAATATAACCATGCATATGATAAACCCACAAAATAAACACGTAGATAACAATGCAACAAGTAATTTTATCACATAGTTAACACTTATCTTTTTAAGAATATCACCAACTATGTCCAGACCTTCCACAAACCTCCCAGCCTTAGACCACATTGTTCATCACTCTCAACAGTGGGTCACCCCCGAGATAGGACTAAACTCCACCTGAGTAAAGGGATTCCTAACCAGGCTATAGGCTCATAGACAACAGAAAAGACTCTGTCATGGTGCCCACTCAACTAATAGCCTACAGTCCCTCATTCCCCACATGCTTATCCAACCCCAAGAAGTGTTCCCCTTCTCTTCTCAACAGTCCTTCATCTTCCCCTCTTCCTTTCCAGGTGTCAACAACATGCCAGAGAAGAAGTCTCAGAGCCATGTAGCTATAGTTTAGAACCTTCAAGAAATCAATTCCCAACGACTCTCTCACCCAGATAATTGCTCACGGGCTTGAAAACCTACCTCTTCAATATCCCACGGGCCTGACAACCCGCTTCTTCAATCCCACTCCCAAGATAACCAGGTACACCAACACAAAATGTCTATGGATACCGATTCAGGTACAGTGATAGGAATGTATGAAGGATAACTGACTGCGTGAGTGAAATGGTCATGGAATCATGGCTCCATGATGGAAGGAATAATGGAAAATATGATGGTAAGAATGATGGGGGGGTGGGAAAATGAACTAAGTCCCAATAATATGTATGCATGTCCCCAACTTGACACTTGTCATGTTGGGAGCTACTTTGGCCCACTTGTCCCCAACTTTAGAACTTAGGATAAAATAATTATCCATACTTTATGATTTAAGAAATACTAATATAATATTCTTTTTTTGGCTCAAGATCCCTAGCTTAGCCCCTTTCCTTAGCTTATCCCCTCCCTTTCCCTAACTAGTGGAGTTTAGTCCCCCATCTCTTTTATTGTGGTCAGTCTGTGCACAACAATGTATTTTATATTAACCATGAGACATGTACAAAAATAGGCGCAATGGTCTTTAACCTCTAGGATCCCTAGCCTCAACATCACACATACTTAAGATGTTGCACCAGTATCCTAGAATGTGCACACTTCCTCATTTTACTGCGCAGTACATGCGTGCACTATGCCATGAAATGTGCATACAAAAATGATATCAAAACAACTCACCAACTTAAGTACATTTGTATTTACATTTACAATTGGGTTTGGCCTTAGGGGTATTACAATCCCCTCCCCTTATTTATGCACTATCCTTAGTGCATCATGTACCCATGTACAACTAAATTTCAAAAATCCTCAAAAAGATGCGAGTATTATGCCTGCATTGCATCCTCAAGCTCCCAAGTAGCATCCCCAAGACCGTACTAGGTCCATTGGACATTTACAAGCCCTATGGCTCGATTCCGGAGCTATTTGATTTTCTGGTTCAGAATGTGCACTGGATGCACTTGAAAAGCACCTTCTTTCTCCACCTGAATCACATTCCAATCAATAACATGATTAGTATCAGGTATATATTTCTTTAGCAATGATACATGGAATACATTATGAACATACATAGATGCAGAAAATGCAATCATATAACCTACTGGACCAATCCTCTCTAGGATTTCAAATGGACCACAATAGTGAGCTGCCAACTTTGAACAATTTCCCAACTTCAAGGAAATTCTGTTGGATTTCAATTTCAAGAATACATGGCCAACCACTTTAAATTCCCTATGAGTTTTGCCCTTATCAACATAGATTTTTTGCCTGTCTTGGGAAGCCTTTAAATTTTGTTTTATTTTCAACATTTGCTCTTCCATTTCTCTGAGAAAATTTGGCCCAACCACTGCTCTATCTACCGGGTTATCCCAGCTTACTGGTGTGTTGCACTTTCTGCCATAAAGTGCCTCAAATGAGCTCATCTTTAGAGATGCTTGGTACCCATTGTTATAAGAAAACTCTACCAATTGTAGGTAGTCTTCCCATTTTGATTGTTTATCCATCAAATACATCCTCAACATATCCTCAATCACCTGATTCACCCTCTCTATTTGTCCATCTGTTTCTGGATGATAAGTTGTACTAAAATTCAAATTTGTTCCAAATCCATTAAATAATCCCTTCCAAAATTTTTAGGTAAATTTTGGATCTCTATTAGATAAAATTGTCTTGGGTATGCCATGTGATCTAGAAATTTCCCTCATATAAACATCAACAATGTTCGTTGCCTTTTGAGTGAGCTTAACTGGAATAAAATGGGTAGCTTTAGTAAGCTTATCCACCACTACCATGATAGAATCATGTTGCTTGTTTTTTCTGGGCAGTTTGGTAATGAAATCCATGGTTACAACTTCCCATTTCAACTCAGGAATGGGTAATGGTTGTATCAAACTAGCTGGGTGTCTATGATCATCCTTTACTTTTTGACATTCTAAACATCTGGCAATAAAATCAGCAACCTATTTCTTCATGCCTGGCCAATAATATTGGCTCTTGATAGTTGCAATAGTTTTCTGATATCCTAGGTGCCCAACATAAGGCACATTATGCATTTCTCTCAATATCATATTTTTCAACTCCTGGGAATTTGGTACATAAATTATGCCCATGTACATGAAAATTTCATCCTTATCTAGCTTGTATTCTCCAATTTTTCTGCTACAAATTACCTTGTTGTAGTTTTGCCACTAAACCCTTGTATTGTAAATCTAATTTGGCGGTCTCTATAATTTTGTGTTTCAAATCTGATTGATACATGCTAATGGTTGTAGCATGCATTTCATGCACTCTTATGTTGAGTGCATCAGCCACTTTGTTCTCTTTCCCCTTGATATGCTTTATATCAAAGTCATATTCGCTTAGAAATTCTAACCATCTGCTTTGCCTAGCATTTAGAGTTGGTTGATCAAACAAATATTTCAGACCATTGTGTTCTGTTCTCATCTCAAACATTTTCCCTGTGAGGTACTATCTCCATTTCCTCAAGGCGTGCACTATGGCTGCCAACTCCAAATCATGAGTGGCATAGTTTCTTTCATGCTCCTTCAACTTCCTTGATTCATAACATATGACAAACCCATTAATACTGAGGACTCCACCAATTCCTTATTTACATACATCTGTGCATACAATGAAGTCTTCATTTGGGTCTGCAATCCTTAGTATTGGAGCACTTGTTAATAACTGTTTTAAGTGTTGGAAACTCTTCTCACAATACAATGTCCACTGAAACTTCACACCTTTTCTTTGAAAGGAAGTGATTGGGTGTGCAATCTTTGAGAATCCTTCAATAAATATTATGTAGTATACTGAAAGACCCATGAATGATCTGACCTCTATCACATTCTTTGGCACTACCCATTCTCTAATGGATTCTATATTCTCAGGATCCACTGCTATCCCATCCTTTGAAATGATATGTCCATAATAGTGATTTTGCTTCTGATAAAATGAGCACTTGTTCAATTTGGCATACAATTGATGCTCCCTTAATACTTACAACACCATTGTCAACTAATTCTCATGCTCTTCTTCTGACTTAGAATATACAAGAATTTCATCCAAAAAGACAATGACAAACTTGTCTAAATATTCTCCGAAAACACCATTCATTAAGCACATGAAGAAAAATGGTGCATTTGACAACCCAAATGGCACCACTGTGAACTCATAATGACCATACCTTGTCCTGAAGGTGGTCTTGTTGATATATTCTTCTTTAATCCTTACCTATTGGTATCCTGACCTGAGATCTATCTTTGAAATGATCTTTGCATCCTTCAATTGATCAAAGAGATCATCAATCCTTGGCAGAGGATACTTGTTCTTCACAGTCACTTTATTCAACTGTCTGAAATCAATGCACAATCTTAATGTTCCATATTTCTTCTTCACAAACAAGACTGGGGCACCCCAAGGTGACACACTTCGGTGTATATACCCCTTCTTCAGAAGCTCTTCAAGTTGCATTTGCAACTCCTTCAACTCTGGTGTACTAATTCTGTAAGGATTCTTTGACACCGAAGCTGCTCCAGGCATTAGATTTATAGAGAAATCAATGTCCCTCCTTGGGGGTAGTCCTAGTACCTCCTTGAAAACATATTCAAAATATTTCAGGACTGCATAATCTTCCAACTTTGGCACCTTATATTTAGGTGTCTCCTACATATGAGCTGCAAATATTTGACAGCCTTTTTTGTAACATTTCTTCAACTGCAATGCTGAAATCTCTCTGATGGTTACTTCCCTGGGAATTTCCTGCACTTTCCTTAGTTTCCCTTCCTCATCGAAGTAAGTAAATTATTTTTTATGACATTCTAGGAGAGCATGATGTTGGTCCAACCAATCCATCCCAATTAGATAGTCATAGGAACCTAAAGGAAAGATGTTCAAATCTGCCCAGGTGTTCATTCTATTCATGTCCATAAGACATGACTTAACCATCTCATTAAATTTTCTTTTGGTTCCTGTAGCCAGTTGCACCAACCAATATTTCCCATGCTTTCTTCTTAGAAAATGAAAACTTTCCACCATCTTAGGATCTATATAACTATGACTAGCTCTTGAATCAATTAAAATAACAATGGGTTTGTTGTTTATCATACCTTCCACTTCAATCATATGTGACTGATACTCTACTTTCTTGTTGTCCAGGGCTGCATAGATCCTAGGTACCTTTCTTCCCATGTGCTCCACTGTTTCAGCTTGCTATACATTATGAACAATCCTCCCTTTTTCACCTCTGTGAGGACAATCTCAGAACATGTGATCCCCTTTACAACCCCAACATTGAATAGATGGTTGCCATGGCCTTTGACTCCCTGTTTCAATAATTATATGTTCTTTAGGAATTTTTTGTCCCTGAGGATTGTTTCTGAAAAATGGTGGCTTATATCCCTTCTTCCTCTGATCCACCTTGAATGTATTTTTGTCTTCCCAAGATTTTTGGAATGTTGGCCTTGATTTTTGTTGATCATATAGGCATTTATCTCACCTTATGGTCTCCTCCAATGTCTTGGGATCATCATATTGTATTTTGTCACTGATAAATGGTGGCAATCCATGCAAATACCTTTGAATCTTCACTATATCATCCTTGATGAAAGAGACATACTTCATCAGTTCTAAAAACCTTCTCTCATATTCATCAATGGTCATACTCCCAAGCTTGAGTTCAAAGAACTCTTTCATTTTCTTGTTATAGTATCTCTTAGTCAAGTATTTCTTCTCAAAATACATCTTGAATTCCCTCCAAGTAACACTTTTCTCTTTAATGTGTTGCACCTACACAATTTGATCCCACCACATGGATGGATTTCCCTTGATTTTGATAGATGACAATTCTACCCTCTGCATGAGAATAATAATTATGCAATTGAAAATACTTTATCATGCCCAACAACCATGTCTCTGCATCTTCGTCCTTCTTGTTCTCACCATCAAAAGTAGGAGGTTTGATTTTATTCATTTATCCTCGTAGTTCATCCACCCCATAACTCTTATGCTTCCTAATAGGGTATGGAATTGAGCTGATGTGTTCCCTCTTATTGAAATGCCTTGGGGAGTGATGGTGATTTCTTCTAACACTTCTTGATTTTCTTTTCTCATCACGAGACTTATGACTTCCCGATTTGCTCGAGCCACTCTCCTTATCCATTTTTTTTTATATTATGTTCAAGCTCTGTAATAACTTCATGTTTAAGTCATGCTATTTCTCCTTGACTCTCATAAGCCTTTCACTATCATCCTTATGGATTTGGACATCCTTCTGCAAATTTTTAATGCTCTCTGCCATATTCATGTTTTCATTCCTTTCTTCTCCATGTCCATTGGAGTTTATTCCTTCGATGCTCAAATGGAAATCCATCCCTATGACTTCATCTTCCTGGTTGTAATTCCCTTGTGCCTCTTCATCTTGATCTAGTTTTTTTTATTGCTGCAAAATGTGCAACCAACAAAACCTTGTCAGGCTAATTGTTTTAACAATTTCATGAAAATATGAACCATTCTAGTTCACTAATATATATAAGAATTATTTATTCTAATTTCTTGGAAATTTGAATTCCTTGATCAATTTTATGAGTGGATAATTATATTCCATTGTCCAAGACATTTCCAATGCCTACTCACATGCTCAATTCCGAGTCTTGAGCAGAAAGTTATGGTCTTTTGAAATTTTCCCATTAATTTTTCTATTCATTTTTCAACTTGGCGCAACTCTGCATTGTAATTAAGCATTTTTGCACCTACTCCATTGGATTTTTATTAAGATATAAATTGTGTTTATTCATATACATAATATGAACACTCTGTCCAAGTTTCAACTCTTTTTGTGCTCTAAGATGCTAGTTACAGCCTGCTGAAGTTCTAGGCCAATTTGTGTTTTTGGTTTGAAATGGTACAGGTACGTTCTTTTCCATTTTAACCATATTTAACATGCCCAGAAATTTAATTCAGATATGGGACTGTCTTCTATGGTTCAATAGATTTCCATTGACTACTCCTATGCCTCAATCTAATTCTGGAGCAGAAAGTTATGGCTCCATGAAGCTAGTTGGGTCTTATAATTTACCCTTCACTATTTCTGTTGTATCTTTCTCATAAAATATCTGTTTGATGAATAATTTACACCATTAGAAAGATCTATCCGAGCTCTTCTATTCGAGCTACAGAGACAAAGTGTGCCAAAGTACACTATGCTCTCGTGGTTTTTGAGTTTCTAAAATTCTCTTAAGACCCTCAAAAATGCACTGCAAAAAGGTGACATTCAAATGATATAAAACGTCATGGAAATTCATTGGTTTTATGTTGTTCTTCACCCTTCAAACAACTTCACACGCACAAATTTCAATCTGTGCACCTGTATTTCCCATGTGTTGCAACATCACAAAGTAAATGGTGCTTCACACACTTTAAAACCACTGTGTATCACTTCTTTGTCGCGCCAATAACTTGTGCACACTTTTGTGTCGCATGCTAATATCTACCGTGCACAGTTTTGGTTCTTGCACTATTACCCGTTGCACACAATTTTTTTTTCTTTTATATTATGTATTGCATACAGTATTTTTTGTGAAATTCACTCTACATGCTACACCATTCCAATTTTAGTAAGCCTCCACCGCACATCAATACTCTGCGTGCACCATACTAAACTGTTGCGCGACAACATATACCCATATTGTGCATGCGCCAACCAAACTCCTATGCACTCTACCAATACTGCATACACCCTGTGCGCCATTATTATGTATGTGTACACCACATGCACCTTCTTATGTGTGTGCACTCCACGCAATTCTAAATTCAGTGCACGCACCTGCACACCAATATTTTTACACGCGACGCCAAAATTTTCCGCAGGCACCCTGACACCATATTTTTCTGTGTGGTACTAAATTTTTATCGCGCGCACTTGCGCACTATCATTTTTCTACGCAGCACCAAAATTTAATTCACGCATCAGCACACCATTACCTTGTCGTGCTATGTTGAATTTTACCTATCCCGAGCTTTTCATTGCGCTACATGAATTTTTGGTGCACCCAACTACACACATTCACCTTTATGCACAATGATTCCTAGTGAATTTCGCTATAGAAATTGGGGATTTTTCCCAATTCACCATAGGCATTATGCAACTATGAAATTCATTCAATTTCACCCCGATAACACGATCTCAACCTCTTTAACAAAAGATCATTGTGGGTTGACATTTCTGGAACGAATTTTTCCCAAACTCAATTCACGAATTGGGAATTTTAAATATAAAACTCACTCCAACTGTCATGGATTCACTATAACTTCAAATTCGACCAATTCCAAGTCTGAATTTGCTAGAACAGATATAAAATGAGTAATATCTCATTACTTGGTTGAATTTCTCCATTTTCTCATGATTTCAACCATAGAAATTGGGAATTTTCCCCATTTTTGCCCAGTTGTTGTTACTTTTTACCATGGACGCTCTACAAAATGAAATTTGACCACTTCGAAATTAATCTTCTGTGAATATTCGCTTCAACTAAACCTTTCCAGCCCATCCAGGCTCAGTGTTGGAACTGAAGCTCTAATACCAATTTGTAATGTCCCCGACCACCCATGGTCGGGCCACGCTATGCCAGAGAACACTTATGTTCTCTCTGTGGAACATGATGTAACATACCCAGCTTCTATTCTGAGCTATGCCACATAAAAATTTATAACTACATGCATTTAAAACATACACACACAACACTCTTGCGGAAAATTTATATATAAAATGTAACAGACAAATACATTATGTAAATGCACAAATTCACATTGAAATAACAGTAAACATAGACATACAGCATATACAGGAAATACCCAAAAACCTACAGACAGTTATAACCACACATATGATAAACCCATAAAATAAACACGTAGATAAAAATGTAGCATGTAATTTTATCACACAGTTAACCCTTATCTTTTTAAGAATATCACCAACTGTGTCTAGACCTTCCATGAACCTCCCAGCCTTAGACCACACTGTTCATCACTCTCAACAGTGAGTCACCCCCGAGCTGAGACTAAACTCCACCTAGGTAAAGAGATTCCTAACTAGGCTATAGGCTCATAGACAACAGGAAAAACTCTGTCATGGTGCCCACTCAACTAACAACCTACAGTCCCTCATTCCCCACATGCTTTTCCCACCCTAGAAAGTGTGTCCCTTATTTTCTCAACAGTCTTCTGGCTGCCCCACAAGCCAAACAGGAAGTCTTAGAACCCTGTAGTTGCATTTTAGCACCTTCACGAAATCAATTCCCAGTAATTCTCTCACCCAGAGAACTTCTCACGAGCCTGACAACCCACCTCTTCAATATCCCACAGGCCTGACAACTCGCTTCTTCAATCCTGCTCCCAAGCTAACCAGGTACACCAACACAAAATGGCTATGGATATCGGTTTAGGTACAATGATAGGAATGTATGAAGGATAACTGACTGCGTTAGTGAAATGGTCATGGAATCATGGCTCCATGATGGAAGGAATTATGGAAAAGATGACGGTAAGAATGATGGGGGTGTGTGAAAATGAACTAAGTCCCAACAATATGTATGCATGTCCCCAACTTGACACTTGTCATGTTGGGAGCTACTTTGGCCCACTTGTCCCCAACTTTAGAACTTAGGATAAAATAATTATCCATACTTTATGATTTAAGAAATATTAATATAATATTCATTTTTGGCTAAAGCTCCCTATCTTAGCCCATTTATTTAACTTAGCTCCTCCCTTTCCCTAACTAGTGGATTTTAGTCCCCCATCTCTTTTATCATGATCGGTCTGCGCGCAATGATGTATTTTATATTAAATATGAGACATATACAAAAATAGGCGCACTGACCTTTAACATCTAGGCTCTTCGGCCTAATCAAAACATAAGCATCCTAGATTATAATAATTGGCTCACCAACCTATAAAACATATCATATATACAAAGGCTCCCTGGCCTCAACATCGTGCGCACTTAAGATTTTGTGCATAGTATCCTGGAATGTGCACACTTCCTCATTTTACTGCACAGTACATGCATGCACTATGCCATGAAATGTGCATATGAAAATGATATCAAAACAACTCACCAGCTTAAGTACATTTGTATTTACATTTAAAATTGGGTTCAGCCTTAGGGGTATTACAAATGTAATGCTTCCATTGGCAGTAGGCTTGTACAATGGAATACATATATTTGTCATAGGTGGGGTGATTACGAATGACATATGAGAGTGTCTTTGTTGGATTTTCTATACCCTTCTTCTTAGGCTTCTCTATAGGTTATCCTGATCCTATCTTACTGTCATAGATTGACCCCAGTTCAGATTTGATAATATCCCAACAAAATCCCTCTAAAACTATCGACCCCTCTGGTAGACCAGAAGGAAACACAACACATAGGGTGTACTATGCAGTCTCACCTGAGATAGCTCTATGGGTGGCTGCAATACTCGAGTGTTTGCAACCTGGGAATGTGTGGAGATATGTGGTTGTGTCATGTAATCTTTATTTATTCAATATAACATATGATTATAATAGTCATTTCATTCATGAATGTGAAATACCAAATCTAACTAGTTCATTCATTCATTTAATAGTCACTACTTAACAACAATAAAGACACATACATTCATTCACATAACACAAGTGTTACTATGGCTCACCCCCTCCTGGGATACATCTACAAATATCTGGCTCTCAAGATCTTTTATTATGGTTCAATAATATGTCACGTCACACGTGTTTACAATCTTAGATCTTACTCTCTCAATAGGCTCCTCTATCCCTATGAGGTTGACTAGATCGAAATAGGATTCTCAACTTGCAATCTAACCCTTGGGATCGAGTCGCTCACTGTTTCCCTAGCTCGCCACCTTACTAAATACTACAGTTCTTACAACTCTTTTCCATCTTTTCTCTACTCTTGTCCTCTCTTTATTTTCTCTTTCTCTTCCTCTGTCTTCTCTATGTCCTCCTCTAAGTACTATCTATTTATATTCTTGGCTCATCATCCATTACAATACATTACAAAAACCATAACCCTAGTGTCGTTAGGTCTTCCTTGCGTTTGTTCCTTACCTGCTTCCCTTACACTTGTTTCTTTTCCTTCCAACCATCCTTTCCTCCTTTCATGCTTCTCTTCCCAAAAATAACCTTTTCTTCTGAGTATGTCTGCATCTAATAGGTCTCCAACACTGACATGTGGCTCATCCCGAACCACCTAACCTTTGTGTGCTTCATCAATGACTCCTGCGAGAGTTTGGAACTTCTCTGTGAGTTTCCTTTCTTGTGTTTGAGCCTGTGAGGTCTTTTCTCTAAGTACGTCCAATAATTGTGCTATAATATCCTCGTTGATTATCTCTGCACACTTTGCCTGAATTTGTGACATATTCCTCGTTTCCTCTTCTTCCTGCACAATGACCTTCGCTACTATCTTTTGGATAGGCTCCATTTGAGCTTGTTGCTCCTTCTTCTGTATATGTGTGGCTATGAGTTCTTCTTGCAGGTTATTCATATCTTGTACTCCTTCGAGGCGCTCAATGATATTCATCGTCTTCTTCCTCTACTTGAAGTCTTGGATAGTTGTGATTATCTTTTCCTCTTCCTGGTCCCACTGTTGGACCTATTGGTCCTCCTCCATCTTTGTCCATAGTTGTGCTACTCTATCCAAAAATTTGACAGGTGCATTGACTTGTCATTCCATTTCCTCAGTCTGCCCTACTGCTTCCTGTTTCCTTTGTTCCTTGACCTCTTGGGAATGGTAGGGATGAGTTTTTCTTGGAGGTGCTCGATCTACTACCTATATTGATCAATTGTTTTCACAATATGATCAATTTTTTGTGTCATCGTGGGATCTATTGTTTGTGTGATCTTTGGAATTTTTTCATAGGCTACATCCAATTCCTACTCGAGCCTATCCACATGATATTTATCATATTTGGTATCAATCTTGACGTGCTCGAGAACTAACTCCAACTCTTCTTTGCTGTCCTTTGTGTGCTACAATTGTATTGTGTTTATGCATGCGCGTGACTGTACCTCCTGCATGACATTGACTTGCAATTTATATAGCACCTTGGTCGGTATCTACCCCATTACCAACTATATTTCTGCTAGATATTTCAAGGATTTTTGGCCCACAATCTCATCTATGCACAACATGCTGGGTGTAACGTGAAAATTTGAGCTCACATGTGGCACTGTTTGGATCATATCCTGCTCACTTGGAACAACCTTGGTTCCTTCTTATGATGTTGCGGGGACTGAATCTATTCCTTTGCCCTCCCTTTACGTTTCTTTGATAATCTCTAAGAGCTTCCTCATGTCATCCAGCTCATCCTGAATCCGATTCCTTTGGTGTTGGGAATCTTCAAAGTACTCAACATCCCAGTCATGGAATTTTTCAGCCACAACGTCTGCATCATCCTCAGTGATTGTATATTCTAGTGGCATTTTGTGTGTCTTATCCTTCTTGTGTGCACCCCCAGTATGTATGATCATCCTCTTGGTCTGGCCTTTTTCCTATTGGGTATCACTTGATGTGGTCCCATGTGTTGTCTCAGTGTCGTTTTCATGTTCCTACGACACCTGGGTGTTGTCCTTCTTTCCCACCTGGGTACCTTTCTTTGACACACCCCCTTTCTTCTTATGTGTTGATTTTTGCCCTGGATTTGGATTCTTGTGCATCATTTTGTCTCTTGTATGTGTCTGTTCCTACCTTGCATCAGCCTCCTTATCTGTGGACATCTCTTGACTCATAACTAAAACTCTCCAATCATCTTGCCAATCTTGGATAGCCATCTCTGCGTCCTCTTCCTTGACGCAATATCATAGTTGTATCCATTCTTTCTCAAGATCCTTTCTTGCTTGGATCCATACTGTATGTCTAGTCACTTTAAAGTTGTCTATGCCCTGATATTGCATGGCCACTTCTGGTGTAATCCAATGCAAAGTGTTGTGCATTAAATGTAGGGTTGCACACAAATCGAGACAGAGGTCCAGAGGAGGCTTGAAGGAGCATGTGTTCGATGGAGACTATTTGATAGTCATTTTTAGGTAATTCGGCAACATGAATCTAATGGCGAGGTTTGTTTTTGTAGCAAATCTTCATATCAACAAGCTAAATTCTGGAGAAGCCAATGTAAGCATGATTTTCATTATTTCTTTTGTCATTAAATGTTGTAGCATAACATGCGTGTTACAGGTCTGAAGGAGCATGGAGAGGCTGTAGCAAGGTAGTGAGATCAACTTATTCCTTCTAGCTATTCTTTTCTTATCTTCTTCCACATAAAACCAATCAGTTACATGGGATAGAGAAATTGTGGCGCTTTCATGATAAGTGGTCAATGAAGCAGTCCTAAATATCGTAGTTTTGGGATCTTTGTATGGGATGCATTTATGCTTGGATCTAAGCAGTATATCTAAGGCACTTTATGTCTCCATGATGATGGGGGTTGTCTTTTATTATTTCTCTTTTTATGTATTGATTATATGGGAATGATGTCCATGTCAACATCATGGATGCCTCATGAGCATGAGAACTTGTGAAGCTTGTATATATTCCTAATCACATTCCGATCTCTTGTTTCTGTCACTGAAAAGGGACTTTGTCCTTACAACTTGTAATAGAGAGACATCATTACAATGAAAAGAATAAAGCAGTCAAGATTTGGAGCATGGCCTGGAGACATAGCCCACATCAGGTGAAATCCATTATCAAGGGAAGTGTCATATTGATTATGTGTATTATGTTCTTATGTTTCTTTTCTGTGAATTTCTGCACATAAGATATTGAATGGAAGCATGACATATAACACATAAGAGAAAATAAAGAGGTTTTATTCACTTTGGATTCAAGATTATAAGACTTCAACTTTACCTTTAATTTCAAATTGCTCAAGTAAAATGATCCATAACTGACCCTTTGAAGGAGTGACATAATCAATCAATTATTGGAAACTAATCACCCCTGGGTTCAGATCATGTGGTATCAAATTAGGCTTGATACCGATTGCAGGTGTTGAAGTTGAGGATGGTAAGGTCACCAAAATAGTCGTGGTTTGATGAGCTTCAAGAGCTCAGCCAAATGATTCAAGTAGAGAATGATGGATTGAAGACATTGTTGCATGTTGCAGAAGAAGATAACCAAATGTTGCAAGAGTAGTTGCAAGCCATGAAGATGCAGATAGGGGAAGGCTCTACGAACGAGACAGTGATAAGACCATCTTGTGACCATGGAAACTTCACCAATTATGGGTCCAATCATGACATTGCAAATGTATGCACACTTTTTCAAGCAAATGAAAATGGCCTACAAGCATCCAGAAACCAAGGAGAATTCCTAGAAGCATCTTCCACTGCTCCTTCTCACCAAGAACAACTGGACACATCTCAAGATGAAGACCAAGAGTCACAATTTGAGATGGAGGTAAATAAACCATGTGTAGTTCCTTTCTTGATTAATGTTGATGACCCTTTTAAAATTCTTGAACATCATGCTTCTTGCATCGGCTTAAAGTTGATGAGAAAAATGGAATATGAATGAGGAGGCATTAGAATCAATGGCCAAGGTATTGTGGATCCCATCGAGGCAATGGTTTGGCCTCAATATGTCAGGATAGGATATGTCCCAAAGGATGTTGGAGAAAGCTCCAAAAGTTTCGATAAGAAGACCCCATGATAGTCACTGAGACTCTAGAAGTCAACAGTTCATCAAGAGATGAAATTGATTCAGTGCAGGCCAAGAGCACAAATTCTCATGATCAAGGATTCGAGACATATCTAGGGAGAGATGATCATCACAATGGAAGAGTTGGGACCAACTCTTCTTGCCAATATGAATCCAGAGGAAACTAACCAAGGTATAAAAATCTCAAAACTATAAAATGCCATTTGATTATAAGCATGTTAATCATATAAAACAGAGCTTGTGGCATCAAAGACCATGCACTTTTTGTGGATTGAATAACCACGCAGTGTCCCAGGGTTGGAAGAGAAAATACTTATGCAGGAAGGTTATGGAAACTAGGAGAAGGACAAGGATGGAAGATTGCTTTCCACACATGAAAAAGAGTAGGGGAAAAGAACCTCTAAAGGAGAAAGGATACTTTAGCCATTGTAACAGAGATGGGAACTGTGAGGCCACTTTTTGGGCCTTACATCTAGATCTATGCCCAAAGAGGAACAAGAAAGAAAGGAAGACACCTCCGAGGGAGACAGCCAATTAAGCAGTGTTGTAGAGAAATCCACCAGTAGGAGGAAGCCAACTACTAGAGATAGGACAAATCGGTAAAGAGGACATGTTCGACATAATGGCTGAATGAATGGGGAAAATCCTTGAGTTTGTCGAGAGTGGCCATCTTTGTAAATCACATGTCGTGATTCAAACCCCATAGAAGGGTATTATGTAAAAGTGATAATATCACTCCTTTTCTAGCACATGTTGATATTGTTAGGCCTTTTGAGGTAGTTTGGGTATGGATTTCTTATTGTAATTCCAATGGACATGAAACTTATAAAGTAAAGACTTTTGGGGACCAAAATCTTTTTAGTTGGGAGGCCCGATCCAGATGGATCTAAGGAACATAACAAAAGTTTTAGAAGTGTCCCAGGAGGCTCAGACTGGCCTCAATAGACAGATAAAGGGAAAAAATTCAAAGTTCTCAAAACTCGGTGAAAATGGCATGATCGTGAATAGCGCATCGCAATATTTCCAATGACGCTAACGACTCATCAAACAAAGCTACATATTGAAAGATATTTGTGGTCAAAGTTTGGTCAACCTAGCCCAATCAATAGGGGATGAGTCAGCATCCATACCGATGATGTCAACATATGTATGGATGACATCAGTATCCGTACAACACATGTGGCAGGAGCAGGAAGGAGACACGTTTCATGCTGACATCAGCATGATGATGTGGAAACACCATAGGCTACCACATGTCACCCATTTTTCGCATTTTCAGGCAGATTCTTGGACCAATTGGATCATGCCACATGGAAATCTATATAGTATCTACATGATGATGTTGCAGTCCATACAGTAACATGGAAGTCCATACAATGACGTGGTATTTCATACAGTGATGTGGCAGGTTGATGTGGAAATTCGTACAGACACATGGTAGGTGATTGTGTAGTCTATACAGACACGTGGATTCCTCTAGAAGCACTATGTGGCAGTGTATGACTGGGCCAACATGGTAGTGACATCATTCCCACATGGTAGCACGACTAGGAAACCAGGTGGGCCAATCCAAGGATTCCATGTGGCCCAATAAGAGGGTGCCACGTGGCACCCCTAAAATTCCCAAGGAGGGCCCGTGACCAAAAATTCAAAAAATAAAATAAAACGGACCCCCGCCAAATCTAGGCAGGTTCCACCATATCTAGAGTATCTGCCAAAGTTAGAACTGACCACCAAAGTTAGCAACATTTGTCACAGTACTTCAAAATGGGGAGGCTCGCAGGCTTGACCCCGAGACCTCCCCCTACCCACATGCCTTAACAATTGTGCACCAACAAAATCAATCAACAACCTTGTTGGTATATCCTCCTGGGATTTTGTTTAAGAACACAGTCCTCCAATTCACGAGAGAAGATGTTACACATTATTTTGGTCACCCTGGTGATGACTCTACAATCATCTGTCTAGGCAACTCTCAAAATTCTCTTTTTCCTAAGGAAAATGACTTCTTTCTTCCTCTACAAGACTTATTTTCAAAAGGATGTTGCAGGCTGCATATGGTACATAGTGCAGAAATCCTTAATTTCCACAGGATTCTCTATAGCCAACTCGTAGGATTTTTGTAGGATACTATATAGCTAGGGTGTGGCAGTGTTTGAAAGCTAGAAGAGGAAAGAAGTTCATGAATTTTCTAGAAGGAGAATCTTATGGAATGTGAGGTGGCGTTCGTATGGTTACGATCCTACTGACTTCTCTAATCTGGTGGGATCATCCTCATCCCCTTGAACCACTTCACCTTCTCCTATATAATGATAGGTTTCTCATAAGCAAAGTTAAGCAAGTTTGAGCAAATAATTGTTGAAAGAATAGGTTGGATATTGTGTGAAAGATCCTGTTACAATTGATTCTTGGGGCCACCATTTGTTCATCAAGATTTTGTGGATTATCTTCATGCAAATTTTGGAGCAAATATATGTGTGTGTTGGAACAAATGACCACTAAAAGGGAACTTGCGACATCAAGGCAGTTTGGTTGTATCTTCCACTTTTATTCAATATAATACAGTGACATGTTTCTTTCCCATAAAATCATTAGCATTTTAATACATGACTCCTTGATCACATGTTTAAGTTTTCATTGAATATTTTATCATTGCTTTCATTGTGGTTGGTTTGTATCATTGTAGATCTAATCTCATAGAGCATCGGATTGAAGCAGGAACAAAAAAGACCTAAGGAAGCAATCTTAAAGGTAATTCATCGTTTCCTTATTTTGTAATAAGATCAATGATTATAACTTAGGGAAAGCACCATGTCTTGTCTTGTTTTGTTGTAGATCCAGGTGGATCTAGGGAGATTAGTTTATGTCCACATTTACCAATTTATCTAATAACAAAATTGGCGACTCCACTAAGGATACAACTTGTTTATGGTTTTTTTTTGGCCATTTGTTTCTAGCCTACTCTTTTTACTTGATTTCAGTCTCTGAGTCTGTGGGAGATCCATTTAGACTCTCTGGATTTGAAAGTTCACTTAGATATTTTTACCTTCTTCTCAAAATTTCTTGGTTTACAGACACTTTCGCACTATGCCTTATACATAGCCTGTGGAAACCTTTGATTTCCACACCCTATCTATTTTTTTCAGTGTGAACTTTCCACACCCCATCTTTTTCTGGCCTGCACAAACTCTTGATTTCTGCACTGTACTATGCTAGTGGGCTACGACGTCGTTTCTGTAATTTTTTTAAGTGGGGTCTTAGCCTCTGTTGATACCCAGTTTTACTTTAATCAGCTGGGAGGAACTTTTAATGCCCATATTTGACTGTTTTCTGAATGTTTAACTTGATTTTGATTGGTTTTGGATATCGAACACCTCTCTTTTAGTCATTTTTCAGTTTTTGTTTGATTTTTATCGATAAGGATATAATATCTGACTTCGTATATGAGTGCTTGTTTGATTAAGAAGTTCTTTGATTGGATTTGAAGTTTCGGATTGGTTACATGCTCTATATCTCTTATTGACTAGGAAGGCATTCTTCATTTACATTGGACGAACAACTTTCTTGTCATCGTTTGTTTTTATCTTCATTGAAAGTTTGATTTGGGTACTTGATTGAGTGTATTATTTTTATTGATTACTTTTCCTTTCTTTAATCCATCTTTGTTTTGTCTTTCGAAAGGAAAATTAAAGTCTTTCATTCTTTTATGTAATCATTCATCAAGAAAATAGTTACGGTCAAAAATATTGAAAGAGATTAAATAGAGAAATTGCTTTTTTCATGATTGTTCCATATTTCATTCACAGAAAAGGAATTGTATTTTGTAGTTCTCATTATTCTAGAAGAATACTTTCTCCCTACTGTAGATAGAATTCATTGAACAAAAATTTCATCATTCATATCTATTTACACATTGTTGGGTCAAAATCTCTCACAACATTGGTTTGATCTCCATTTTTCTTTTTTGAGTAAACAACAGCCTCTAAAATTTTACATAATTTAAAATTTAACTAGAAACTTTTATTTTCTAGCACTCTTTTACACCAACATTAGCTAGGCTAGAGATTTGGAATAGGGTGTGAGACATACTTTCCAAAGCACAAAACACACAATAACATATTGTGATAAGGAGTGTTCAAATCCATTTGCAACATTTTGTCCTGGGAATCCCTTCTCACACAAAGGCCAAACCTGAGGTTGCATTGAGACTAGCAGAGTTACTCACCCTGCTTTGTTGGTCTTGGTGTAGAGATTACACATATTATGGGGGTCACTTGAAGGTATACCCACAAGGATGAGTGGAAGCCTCTCAATTTGATTTTAGGCTAGATACCCTGCCTTTGCGCATGGATCAGACTGTCGACTGTTTCCCCAGGCATTGTTGTTGTTTGTGGTAACTTCAGTAGCCTATCTTCTTAGGGTATTACACAAGGTGACTGTGGAGGGGAAAGTCTTCATGGTACCTAGAATCAACGTTGGCCATACTCACTTGGAATCCTTGGAGGGTATACCCATGATTATGTGTGGGAGCTTACACCAAGGTGTAAGTCTGTTAAGAAGGTCGTCAACGAAACTTTTCCACCCTAGCCCAACCCATTCTTGTCTTGATTTCATGACGTTGAATTTCATCACTAGCTAGTGACTTCAAGATTAGAAGGTTTGTTTGCCTATTTTGATCTTGTGTTGTTTGTTTTCGTAGTTGGCCATAGATTTTTTCCGCAAATTTTTTGGTTCAACCAACATTGACCCTCCATGTCATTCACGTCGGGTACAAGGACTTCCTCCGGAGAATATGGAATATTCTACCCCGCTACCTGCTCATTCATTGGAGGACTCTCCTCAACAGAGTGAGGTCCAGGACACCATCCATACACAAGTAGAAAGGACAAACTCTTTAGAAAAATTTCGACATATTTTCGATTCTTTAGAGGCTTTCCACATCCCTCCTAGATACGAGAGATGTATTCTCCAACTAAATTTGGCTGGAGAACTTGTTGTTGATACTTACGGAATGTTGATCAAACCCCATTCAGGCTTTGGTACCGACGATCCCTTTTGGACTATTGACATAGTTAGAATCCCATCTCGCACAGTGCACAATCTTTATGGCTCAAGGACATGTGTCGATGGATCTACCATCCCTGAGTTACCCAAAATGTCTGCTACTTACACAATACCTTTATATCACTTTGCTATTATTACTTGTTATCTTTTCGTTGGTTTAGATGCACAATCAGTTGGTCCTAACTCAACCATTCCTCTCTAGATGGGCCATTCTAATATGGTTCCTCATAATACAACTATTCCTACTGGGAATGTGGTGGTTAATCAAGCTCCTATTGGTACACCACACTCCTCTAGACCTATCCCTTCTCTCCCTCTTGGGTACCATTCTTTGAATTATTCCACTGCTATCCCTACCCAAGTTCCATTCGAAGTTCCACTTGGGTATACCACTCTTGCTGGTTATATTCTCGTACCTTCCCAAGTCCTCTTCGGAGGATCTCATCCACCTCTTCACGGTGGATTGGGTCCTAGTGGCAACTATCACCTGTTAACTTTTGGTTATCAGATTCACGATGGAGGGTAATCTCATCCTAGGGGGCAACCTCATGTTGGAGGTCAACCTCAATTTGGGGCACCACCTCCTTTTGGAGGACAACCTTAGGTTGGAACTTATAATTCATAATCTAGACCGAACACATCAGACTTGTTAGCTCACCTTTGGAACCTTTGTGTCCAAGGAAACCCGCAACCCGCTGGCGGGCAGCCTTCTCAAACTAACGTTTTTGTACCCCCTTACTACGGTCAACCATATCTGAGTTCTTTGAATTCCACTTGGGGTCTGAATGTTCTATCTGGTGTCCCTTTTCAAGGGAACATTTCTAGTCAACCCAACCCGATGGGATACATGCCTCCTCATCCTCAGCTGAATATGTCAGGACAATCCATGTATATGAAAAATGCTTATGGTTCTACTAGTATACCATCAAGACTTCCTCCTCAAAGTCACCAGTATCCTTACGTGAACAAAAAACTTCCCTTCTTGGCCACTTTGGATTTGCACAATTTGTCTAGAATTTTGAATGATCTTATCCATCATTCTCCTCATTGGTTCATCATACCGACCAAATTACCTTCATACATCCCTAAATTTGATGGTAAACTAGGAGAATATCCAAATAATCATTTAATGAACTTCCACATCTGGTGTTCATCCAACTCCTTAATGGATGACTCCATTCAATTACGTCTCTTTCAACGAACTCTCATGGGTTTGGCTGCAAAGTGGTATATAAAATTACTTCGAGGCTTATTTAACGATTTCAACACCCTTCCACGAATTTTCTCACCCATTGTCAATTGTCTATTGTCTATGAGACAGGAACCGAGATTTTGAGTTCCTTTAAATAGTCTACTGCTACCCACATTTTCGATCATATTCATGAGTTGAGACGCAAGAGATGCTTGATCAAGCTCAAACTTCCTAATTATTTATTGGATGAATGGTTCACTAAGTCATTTGTCAATGACATCACTCGTGATATTTACATGGGTGGTGTTTTCACTGAAGAACAGATGATTAGTCATGTTGAAAGAACAGATCCTCAGTTAGCATTTCAGTTACAGGTTGTTGTCGCAAACAAGAACATCTATAGAACCATTATTAATGAGGGTGCCTCGATGTGTGTAATGTCTATTTCCCGTTGGAAGGCCATCGAATCTCCTCTCCTCACATAATCACACAACACACTTAAGGCCTTCAATGGCTTTGTCTTTAAGCCCTACAGTGTACTTCCCTCCTTGTCTATTATGTTGGAAGGGAAATTGGTCACTGTTGAAGTGGAGGTATTTGATGCACCTCTCGATTATAACCTCTTACTTGGCCGTAGCTGGATTGATTCTATGCGCGTGGTTTTGTCTACTCTTTTTCATGTTGTACATTTTTCACACAAGGGAAAATTCATTACTGTAGACTAGCTGGTCTTTTTCAACTCAGACTCCTGTACTAGAAATGTACCTTTTATTGTGAAGACACCTCTTGTGTATGAGAATGTCGGTGTGGATCTACTAAAAGATTTGACTTTGATGGATACATTCCTGATTCCACCACATAATGTTCTGCCTCCTTTGGTTTCCTCGATCAACATGATTTCCACCTTCGTTCGTGAAACCTCCGTCTCTTCTGACCCGTGGATAATACTTGAACCTGGTGACTATATTCTCTATGGTGACCAAATGCCTTTAAGTCCAGTTGAATCTACCTATCAAGCCATTCAATTGGCAACCCCTTATACTCCCTCTCTTGTATATTCATCTATTGATCCGTTCCACATTATTTTTCCTATGGATGAGATGATTATGTCGGTTATGCCTATGGAGGACACCCCTTGGGATGATGGACATCATCATTCCATTCTCTTCCTAGAAAAACACACCATCGAGAGTTACCAACGGATCTCAACTCCATTGACCATTGTTGTTGTTTCTTCTGTTCCCGAGTCTACACACGACATATTATATGAAGGGAACTTGAGTAATATTTCACACACCATCCTCCTCGACATATCCATTAAACCTGGAGTTGTCAAAAATGTTCACATCAAAACTTCGTGTTCCACCGATGAGGTTGTCACATATAAGTCCATTTTTCAAGAGTTTCATGACATCTTCACCTGGAGCTACGAAGAGATGTCAGGTATTGACATTGATATTATTGTACACGAAATTAAGATGTACCTAGGTGCTAAACCCATCCGACAGAGACTTCGCCCGGCCCACCCTCGTAAATCAGTTGCTATCAAGTTGGAAGTTGAGAAACTTATTAAATATGGCTTTATTTATCCCATGGATTTGACTGATTTGGTCTCCAATCTGGTTCTGGTTAACAAGAAACAAGGAACAATTAGTGTCTACATTGATTATAGGGACATCAACAAAGCTTGTCCTAAGGACAACTTTCCCACCCCCTTCGTTGACCAAATAGTCAATGATTGTGCCAAGAGTGAAATCTTCTCTTTGATGGATGGTTTCTTCAGATATAATCAAATCAATATCTTACTTGTGGATCAACACAAAACCACTTTTATTTTTCCTTGGGCCACATTTTCCTATCGGAAGATACCCTTAGGTTTAAAGAATGTCGGTGCAACTTTTCAACGTTCCATGTCTTATTCCTTTCGCGATATCAAACAAATTGTACAACCATATATTGATGACCTATCGATGCATTCCATGCATCGTATTGATCATCTGGCACACCTCCGAGTTATTTTCCTTCGTTGCCAGTTTTATCGTATACACTTAAACCCACACAAATGTGCTTTTTGTGTGGAGTCTGGCTGACTTCTGGGATTTATTGTATCCCGTTAGGGGATCAGGGTCAATCCTTTGAAGGTCAAGGCAATTCTCAATATTCCTCCTCCTTCCTCACTCTTCCAGCTTCAAAGTTTGCAAGGGAAGGAATTTTTTTTATGTCATTTCATCCCAAACTACGCTCAATTAATGCTCAGATTTACTTGGCTGCTGAAGAAAGGTTCTGATTTTGTATGGGATACCACTGCCAACAAGATTTCGAATCTTTGAAACTGACTTTAACCCGTACCCCACTACTTTTCCCACTTAATTATGGTCGAGATTATTTCCTTTATCTCGCTGCTTCGGACTCTACCATTTCCATGGTTCTTGTCCAAGAATATGATTCACACGATGAACATGTTATTTATTATTTGAGTTTGAGTCTCATGACTACCGAAGCCAAATACTTACATGTTGAAAAACTAGCCTTGGTATTTGTTTAAGCTATCCAACGTTTCCATCACTATATCCTCTTACGTAATACCACTGTGATTTCTGATTGCAACCCTATGCAACACATATTTACACACCAATTTCTAAGGGGAAAATACTCCAAATGAATAGTGATTCTCCTTGGTCTAAGAAATCCTTGGTGTTTTCCAAACTGATATGTGACTTTCCCTGTACTGAAACAAAACATGTAGTAGAGGATTCTTTACCCGATGAATCCCTTTTTCTGATCAGTTCCAATGATCTTTGGTATGGAGATATCATTATATATCTCTAGACTTAGACTTTTTGACCCGATCTATCTAGCACTAACTGTCGTCGTCTACATTACCAAGCTCGTTAGTATATTATCCTCGGTGACATTCTTTATTGCCGTGGGGTTGACTATGTTTTTCGACGATGCCTCACCTATGATGAGGTTGAGATACCTTTGAATGAATGTCATTCGATAGCATGTGGTAGTCACATGTTTGGGTATGCTACCGCCCAAAATATCTTACGAGCCGAGTATTTTTGGCCTTCTTTATTCAAAGACTATATTATTACCATCCAAAAATGCCATGCTTGCCAAACATACAACAATAAAATAAGATCACATCTTGCTCCTTTACATCCTGTATTTTCCATTGGACCTTTTGCAAAATGGGGCATTGATTTCATGACATGTAACCCTCACTCGGCCAGGGGGCATGGATACATCATCGTAGTCGTGGATTATTTCACAAAGTGGTCCGAGGTGATGCCTACATTCGATAATACTGGAAAAATTGCAGCCCTATTCATATTCAATCATATCATCACACGATTCATAATCCCACAAGATATCGTCACCGATCATGGTAGTCATTTTCAAAACTTCATGATGTCCGAGCTTACCGAAAAATTGGGTCTTCGACATGAAAACTCAACCCCCTACTTTCCACAGGACAATGGCCAAGTTGAAGCGATAAAAAAGGTTCTCATCACTATGCTTCGACGGATAATAGGAATCCACAAGATAAGTTGGCACATGATGTTGTTCTTAGCATTATGGGCCTATCGGACATCCATAAAGTCTGCCATGGGATTTACACCTTTTCAGCTAGTGTATGGTATCGAATCTATTATGTCAATGGAATGTGAGATACCATCGTTGAATCTAGTTGTTAAACTTCTCCCAAACACCTCTACTGAGGAGGAACGTCTATTGTATCTAATGTGATTAGATGAAACCTGTCATAATTCCACCCTGGTTATTGAAGCCTAGAAGAAACACATGAAAGCCCAATATGACAAACATGTTAAACCATGTGTTTTCTCTAAAGGTGATCTAGTTCTTCTCTATGAACAAGATCGTGATTTACTAGGGGCTAAAAATTTTGAGGCTATGTGGCGCAACCCTTATATCGTCAAATGAGTGTTGGAGAAGGGAGCCTATGAGTTAGTCAATTATGATGGTATTCCTTTGAGTGAACCCAGAAATGGGCTTTACTTGAAGAAGTACTATGCCTAGGTTATCTTTGCATGAGTGCTTGTATTTTTACTATATCATACTCTTGTGTGCTATTCTTGTGTTTTTTCATTATTTGGTTTCAACCCTTAGCTACTTACCTTGCATTATGCTTGGTTTCCATATGTCGGTGTCTTCGCTACTCTACATTGGATTCACTAATGGTGCTAGTCGTAGTAATCAAAATTTAGCATTCACTACTTGGGCAATCTATGCACCTACAAACAAGTTAATCATTCTACACGGTGTATGCCTGGGTCATGGAACTAACAATATCGTGGAATATAGCACAGTCATTGAATTGTTGATCGATGTTATTTCACTTGGAATATTTCACCTATTTGTATGACTTGGTTCACAGTTAGTAGTACTACAACTAAGTAATGTCTATGCTATCCGAATTTCTACATTGTTATGGGTATATTTGCAAATTCGCCTCTTGGAACGTTATTTTGATTATATTGAGTATCAACACATTCCTAGATGTCTAAATACGTTAACTGATGCATTATCCAATTATGTGTTAGACAAACATTTGAGACATTTATGAACCAATCAAACATCACATGTTGTATATTAAGAAAAGCAAGCCAGTAGAAACCTCATGTATATATATAACGGTGAAAATGTTTTGCAAAAAAGGTGTTTTCCGTCCAAAGACCAAAATGTCAAAATATGAAGCCCATGGATTCTACAAAATAGCATCATGGATTATGCTCATGGTAACATACTACTACCCGTGCTACCCTACGAAGTAGCCAACTAAGTGAACTGGACACACCCACTGTATGGCGTTGATATCCCCTTGGGATCTCATCGATCGGGATGTCTAGGATGTCTATTGTCAAACCCTGTAGGTTCTACTCAATTGCCTCTTAGTCATCGCCATCCCACCCTGCTACTACAATTGGTTCCCCTCATCTCTAGATCAAGGATGTAACCATAGGTTGATGTGGCCCTACATTTGCATGGTCAAATTTTTTGATTAGTCATTGGATAGAGAGCATATATGAAAAAAAAAATCTTATATTCTAAAAATTCACAAAAAACACCATAAAAACAAAATGTTTTTCTTACCTAGGTCCCCCCATTGAGAGCCCTCAAGAAGAACCAAATCGGGGTCATTGTGAAATTCCAGGCTGACATATGCGTAATCATTTATCATTAATATATGCGGCCTCAACCAGTCAAAGAATGCATCGTTGTATTTGATGATAGGGCCCACTACATATCGAGCCATGAGATCACACCACCACTTCATCCGCGGATCTCATGGCGCTGGTATACCCCACTCTACCTGTAGCCATAAATTAGGGACTCTTTCTAGAAATGAAGATACCAAAATAGATCCATACCCAAATTGCTTCAGGTCCCCATTCTTGCTTTTGGTTAATTGTGTCTTCATACTGCGAAGAAGACCATCACACCAATTGAACACATGAGGTTCTATGCATTCCACAGTGTATTGAAAATAACTTGGAAGGGCCATGTGTGGATATGCACTCCCCACCATACGTGAAATACTAAAAAGGATGGTCCGGAGAGTTAAATCATGAACCCCTCTGATGGTTACTTTACCTTTGCGCCTCTCGGCCTCAGGTTCACAGTACCGACGAATGTATTCACTCATCGGTAGGCCTCCACCTCGACCCCCTGTTAAGGTCACATGTGCTCCACGACGGGATAATCCCATCAAGAAGTAAATATATTTGATGTCAAAAGAAAGAATGTGGACACCCACATGAAATACCTGTTGGTCTATGTCCCACATGTGGACCAAGTATTCTAGCAGCCTCAGTTGGGCTCTCATGCCCTGGATTTTGAAATTTTTTAACAATCCGCACTGTCGAAGGGCATTGATGGTGCCTGGATAATTCAAGGCCATGAAGTCATCATACTCATGTTCTCATTCTCTACATTCCAACATTTTGGCAATCAAATACCTACATGGAGATGAGGAAAGGAAGTTAGCATCTTCCATCGTTGATTTTGAAATTCTTTTTTGGGAAAACACATGGATTTTCTTTTGGGTTTTCGGCCACCGTAGGCAAGGTTTTAGTACAATGCAGGGTTTCTGTAGGTGAGAAATAGGGAGCCTGCAGAAATCATCGATTTTCATAGGTCCCGATACTATTCACTTGCGGCGGCCCCATCACATGCCTACCAGCCCAATAACTCATCCAAAAACTACCTTTTAACCAAAATAAATGAATTTCAATCCATTGAAAAAGAAGAGGATGACGATCTTACCGTGTTGACGGAGACCGTTTGTTGAATGGTCATCTGTGCTTCTCACAATCGACAACCAAAATATGGGGTAAAAACAGGGTTTCTTGACAAGTTTTGAATGAAATGCAAATGAACTAGCAAAAAGAGGTTCTACCCCCTTTTATTTCATTTTTTTCTTTTTATAATAATATTTTATATTATTTTAATGCATTTTATCATAACCAAATGGTCTAATGGTCATGCGCATCTTTTATTTTTCATAGATGGAAAGACTAAGGCCCTGAACAATGCAATATGGATGATTTTTCTTGATTCACTTTTCTATTTGTTAAGTGTACTAGTACTTTTTAGGGATTTTTCAGAAAAAAATCGAGCCTAGTCTTTGTTTGTCATGGAAACACGAAAAGCGAAACTCATGGAGCATCCTTTAAGCTCTTTTCACACTCCATAAAAATGAAAAAATTGTCAAGTGACCTTGTTATTTTCACGCTCATAAAAATATTTGAAGAAAACATTCGATGGGTGATAGTTTATCACTTTTTTCAGTCTCATCGAATTATTTTACGAAAAAGGAACTGAGAAAGTTCTCTTTAAAATGTTTTTCACACTCTATAAACATGAAAAACCCCCGAGTTTTCTATCTTTGGACTCGTTAAACTAACATCGAAAGACCCACATGGGACCGAACCACTCCTTCTTAAGGTTCGTAAAACATACTCCGAATGACTCATCCGAAGGATGAGCTTACATTAACAAGAATATGTTATCCTCCTCAAGCTTGCGTAAAAACAAAGAGGTACTCGCTAGAAATGGTGAGGGAAATTTGGGAAAGAAATGTGTCTATATACTTGTGTTAATGGAATTAAAGCGTCGCTCTTGAACATGACACCCCCTTTTCATCACTTGAATCTGGGTTGGTAAATCCATTTGTCTCTCGTCTGACTTTCTTCAAGTTAATATCTTGGGTCATCTTTGATTCAATGCTACCAATACCATTGTCGTGTCATCCATACATTCAAAAGCAGTCCAAACAAACCCTCTATTGAGTTGGCCATCTGCAATTGTCAATTTCTACCATGTTGGCCTTCCCTGTGTTAGTTTCAAATCATATTAAAACTTTGTTCTATCCTAAATATTTTACTTATTTCATCTCATTGATGAGGGATACATCAAGGCCCTCCTATGAAGAGTATTTTCCTATTGACTTCAACTCATTATCCAGGAACGGGACATAGAAATCATTTGGTACCTTAGAGCCTACATGCCTCAATGGCAGGTTTCTTCATTCTTGACAGTGAATTCACTTCGTTGGTCCCTGATCAAGAGATTCCATCGAGTGTTTGACTTCGACTCATTTATTCACATTCGTTGGATTGTACTACAGTACGTTGGGAGTCATTGACATCAATTGTTATTTCCCTCGCACTTGTTAACAGTCTTCATTAATGACCGGTAATCAAGTGGTTTCTAACCATTTTTGACTCCAACGCCTATACTCACATGGCTAGATTTGTACTTTCGGACGATGGGATTGAAGACCCTAAATCTCATCATTTATGGTCCAGGTTGCGATGGAATATTAATGATTTGTATTGACACATAGATCCACTTTGTATGTCTCGTGGCTATGTTTTCATCTGAGTTTTCTGGTACATATATCCACAGTGTATTCTTGGTGGTTATGTAGCATTTCGATGACATGGATCCACGGTGTATAATTGGTGGCCATGACTTACATTTATGAGTTAAATCATTTGTAGTCTGAACATGGGAATGTGTCCTTCAGACATGGTATAATATTTTGCAGATGCTTGGTTGTTTGTAGGTTCCTAATTGGTGTGTTCTTTGTTCCCAACACACACACATATTTTACAAAGTATTTCGGTTGTCACGAGTTCCAACCTCTTACTTTTGGGGGCATTCTGTTACACATTATTTTTGTCACCCTGGTGATGACTCTACAAGCATGTGTCCAGGCTCTCAAAATGATCGTTTTCCTGAGGAAAATGATTGCTTTCTTCCACTACAAGACTTCTTTTTGGAAGGACTTCGTAGACTTCATATGGTACATAGTGCGGAAATCTTTAATTTCTGTAGGCTTCTCTATAGCCATCTCATGGGATTTTCGAAGGCTACTATATAGGTAGGGTGCAGCAGCGTTTGAATGATAAAAGAGAAAGAAGTTCATGAAGTTTCTAGAAGGGGAATCTTCTGGAATGTGAGGTGGCCTTCGTATGGTTACGATCCTATTGGCTTCTCTAATCTAGTGGGATCATCCTCATCCCCTTGAACCACTTCACATTCTCATATATAATGATAGGTTTCTCATAAGCAAAGTTAAGTAAGTTTGAGAAAAGAATTGTTGAAAGAATAGGCTGGAGATTGTGTGAAAGATCCTATTACAATTGATGCTTGGGGCCACCATTTTTTCATCAAGATTTTGTGGATTATCTTCATGCAAATTTCAGAGAAAATAAATGTGTGTGTTGGAACAGAGGACCACTAAAAGGGAACTTCTGACATCAAGGTAGTTTGGTTGTATCTTCCACTTTTATTCAATATAATACAGTGGAATGTTTTTTTCCCATAAAATCATTAGCATTTTATTACATGACTCCTTGATCACATGTTTAAGTTTTCATTGAATATTTTATCGTTGCTTTCACTGTGGTTGGTTTGTATCTTTGTAGATCTGATCTCTTAGAGCATCAATGAGAAGCAGGAACAACAAACACATAAGGAAGCAATCTTAAAGGTAAGTCATCATTTCCTTCTTTGGTAATAAAATCAATGATTATAAGTTAGGGAAAGCGCCATGTCATGTCTTGTTTTGTTCTAGATCCAAGTGGATCTAGGGAGATTAGTTTATGTTCGCATTTACCAATTTATCCAATAACAGGAGAAGGAGGAGCATGCCATTCCACCCAGGTTTGTACCAGGCATGAATTCTAATACAAAGTGATGTGCATTCAATGCAGGGTTGCACGCAAATCGATAGAGAGGTCTAGAGGAGGCTTGAAGGTGCCTATGTCCAATGGAGATGATTTGACAGTAATTTTTAGGTAATTCAGCGACGCGAATCCAATGGAAAGGTTTGTTTTTGTAGCAAAGATTCAGATCAACAAGCTAATTTCTGGAGAAGCCAATCTAAGCATGCTTTTCATTTTTCTATTTTGTCATTAAATGTTGCAGCATAACATGCCTGTTACAGGTCTGAAGGAGCATGGATAGGATGTAGCAAGGCAACAATATCATCTTATTCCTTCTATCTCTTATTTTATTCTCTTCTTCCACATAAAACCAATCAGTTACATGTGACAGAGAAATTGTGGCACTTGCATGATAAGTGGCCAATGAAGTAGTTCTAAATCTCGTAGTCTCAGGATATTTGTATGTGCTGCATTTATGCTTGGATTTGAGAAGTAGATCTAAGGCACTTTGTGGATCCATGATGATGGGGGTCATATTTTATTCTTCCTTTTTTTATGTATTGAGTATGTGGGAATGATGTCCATGTCAGCATCATGGATGCCTCATGAGCATGAGAACTTGCGAATCTTGTATACATTCCTGATCACATTCCGATCTCTTGTTTCCATCACCGAAAAGGGACTTTGACCTTACAACTTGTAAAGGAGAGACATCATTATAGTGAGGATAATAAAGCGGTCAATCTTTGGAGCATGACCTGGAGATGTAGCCCACATCCGGTGAACTCCATTATCAAGGGAAGTGTCATATCCATTATGTGTATTATGTTCTTATGTTGATTTTCTGTGAATTTTCGCACATAGGATATTGAATGCAAGCATGACATATAACACATAAGAGAAACTAAAGAGGTTTTATTCACTTTGGATTCAAGCTTATAAGACTTCAAATTTACCTTTAATTGCAAATTGATCAAGTAAAATGATCTATAACTGACCCTTTGAAGGAGTGACAGAATCAATCAATTATTGGAAACTAATCACCCCCGGGTTTAGGTCACTTCTAGAAAAATCAAGTGGGTGGATAGCTATTGAGAGGACAATAACATGTGCTTTTCTCCTAGGGTTTCACACTAGCAATTTCATAATCTTATAAATGACAAGTAAAACATACCATAACCATTCAAGGAAAGAAGGATTTCATATTTCTACTTACATTCACCAAAAATAATCTAGTCACAAGCCCTAGTTGAAGAAATTCCACCATGAAAATGCCAAAATACACCAAATAAAGCTTCCTCCAAGAGTTGTGCACCACTTAGTCTAGCCAATAAACCCTAAAATAGGACGAATTTCAGAACTCACTTGTGTGAGTGAAAGATGATGAATCAAAATGAGAGTTTGATCTCTTATTTATACAATACAAATGGCCTTTAATTACAAATTATTTCAAAAAAGGCCAACATGGCCAGTTTACATGAAAAATCCAATTTTACACAAAATTGTTAAATAAAACCCTAATTTCATCTTTTTAGGGTGACATCATGCCTCTCCTAGGGTGATGTTAGCCTCCTTTTTGGAACGTGTTGGGGCTGAGAAATGTCCTATTTTCATCCACCTTTACCTTCATTATTCTTCACATTTCATTGCCCCATTAACCTTTCACGATATCATTTCCATAAATATACTTGGGTTTCACCTTATTGTTCTCCACTTTATTCATTTTAGTATTTAAAAGGAATTTGTGATTAAATGTTAGAAAATTGACATGTTTTCATATATATCTCAAATATGTGTGAGCTTTGTAATGTGTAGGAATATGTGAAGGATTAATTCAAAGGACTTCTTGAATACTTCATCCACCATTTCAATATTTGAGGAGATAATTAAATCCCATTCCAAGGAGAAGATCATGGAGATTTGGTTGGAATATCTTATCCAAGATATATGAGAGATATGTGTGAGGATTTGAAGGGATTATATTTTGTAATAATGGGAAATAGGTTGAACGAAAAGTGGATCTGTAATAATGAGATGGTTATCTTATCTTCAAGGCTCTCATGTATAAAAGAGAATGCTCTCTCTTCATGAGAATGGAGTTAGATTATGTAATTAGAATCAGAGTAGTCATTAGGATTCGAAAAAGAAAGGGATTCTTAGCTTTGATTCATGGTTTTGGTTTTCATGCGTTCATTATTCTTTTATAAACATTGATTTGAATATTGTAATATAAGACTGCTTCATTGGTGAGATATCACATATGTTGTTGTGTCATTCAACTCTTCACATGTTGTACTTGTTTTTCCTTCATGTAGTTCTCCATTTCTATATTAATTCCATTTACGCAATTTCCCATTCTTAGAGTAATTTCATTTACACAACTAGATTAATTCAATTTCAGTCATGTATTAGATTAATGATTCAATTTCGGTCACATGTTAGATTAATGATTCAATTTCAGTCACGTGTTAGATTAATGATTCAATTTTAGTTGTAGTTTAAACATTAGATTAGATTAGTCCCGCTTCAATATTTCATATACTTTGCATGTGCTTCGTAAATTTACGAACCTCGCATTGATAAATTAGATAGTTGGGCAAGTACTACAACTCAATTAATACAACATTAGTTCGGCCCAATATAATGACTATCATTCCCTTATCATGATTGTTATTCCTTTTGTTGTTCATTTGAACAAAACGATTGATGTTTTTTTTGTTACGATTGTTGTCCCTTTCCAGGTGTTGCATCTCTAGAGGACGGGTATTGAAAACGGAAGGTAAGAACCTACGTAGGCGATAAGTAAAATGCTTGCGACAACACCTACCTTTGGATGATGCATAGAGGTTATATTTTAGGACATCTTTAGAGCCCAATAGAACGTTATCCCTCCAAGTGAAACATTGGGGCTCAAAACCCCTCAGGAACTGCCACACATGCCAACCAAATCCATCCTCATGTTGGACACCTCAAGTGGATGATGTCAAGGCTCTGAATGATGATGTCAGGGGCCTTCAAGGGCCAACATCATGGTGGGAGGGAAAGACACCTTGGGTCCAATCCTGACAAAATGCCTCTGGTGGAACGTCCTCCCCTTCCTCTGGTGCAAGCCTCTTGTATCTCTTTGCCCCTGGTTGGGGTCTCAACCTCCATCTGGTGGGATTTTAGCCCTCTAGAGGTCTGAGCTAATCATCTCCCCATATGTACCTTTCCGTCGGGTGTGGTCCTGCAATAACAAAAAGTACGCCCTCCATGGGCTCATAGGTCACAGGTATCATAGCACTCCCAATCACATCTAATAATCAATTTACCCAAACATGTGTATAAAACCCCCTTTTACTAGACAAATGCTCAAATATGTTATACTGTTTAACAAGTTAGGTTTGGAGAGGGGTTCAGGATGTCCTATTGGGATAATTCTCCTTAGGTGTGGGGCGTTTCCAATTGAATACCAATATAGGTCATGTAAATGCATGAGATGACATAGGGAGATGTTTGGGAAATGGGTGCAATGATAGCATGGAAATGTAGGTCTTACCTGTGGGTGCCTCTATAGAGGGTGAGATGCACCTTGTAATGGATGCAATTTTTTCCTATCCCATTAAATTCCTTTTTACTCTTTACTTTATTTCTTTTTCTTCCAAGAGAATAGCTGGAGGACACTGCCCTAGCATGGTGACCAGTGGTGACAATGTTGCCCATAAGCATTTCATGGAGATGAGAAGGTTGGCTCGTGATGAGACCCTCTTTCTCTTGGATATTCCACCAAGATCCACTACCTTAGTGTGGTGACCATATGAATAGTAGTGTCATACCACTACATGCCCATGGACCTAATAGGCTAGCTCATGATGAGACCCCATATCAACCAGCTAGGTCTTGAGTTTTATTTTATTTTATGGGTCCCTCATTTTTCTTGCTCAGAAGCCTTTTATTGCTTTCTCAGGGATCCTTGGGTGAAGCATCTCAAGGTTTGATCTTGTCTTTTAACTTTTTCCAGCTACTTTTACCCTCTAGGCCTATAGCCCCTTCCTCCCACAAGGCAAGGTACAACCCTTACTAGCTTGGCAAACATAATTCCCAAACTAATGTAGGTGATATATGAGAGGATGAAATGATAAAAACTGATAATTATGTAAGGAATGGACGATGACCTTTCATAGACCCACCCATTGGCAACTCACCCCTAAGGGAACCAACTTACTAGAGCATTATGTCATCCCCCCAGGTATGGACAAGTTAAAAGGAATAATCTCCAAGAAAACATCATGAAGCAATGACACATACCATGATACTTGGACTCATTACCTCATGGAGAAAAACCCACTTCTACTTCAAAACCAGGCTGATGGGATGGATGTTGTTGTTGTTGATAGATGTGAGGCATTGAAGAACGGATGGGCTCTCTAGGGCTAGTGCTCAAGTCAATATGGATCTCGATACTCCATGTCTAGGACTTGTGGGCCTATAGACATAATCTCCTTAGTTATCCCTAGGATAGGGGATACCACTTCCTTTATTATTATCCAACAAAAGAAGGGATACAACCTAGAAAACACTTGTTGTAACTTCCTCTTCCTCTCTCACAGTCTTCTCTCTTATAATACAACATTCTCTCTCATACACATCCACAATAAAATTCCCTCATAAATAAAATAGGATTTCCTTCTTGGGAAAAAACCCTAACATATATTCTACCGTCATATCTGCAACCTTATACTGAACAGTCCAAATTGACTACAAAATTAAAATATTTTAAAAGGAAAAATTCATAAAATTTTCTTCAGGGGCTCTAGACCCCCTTCGTTTAGGGGTCAACCCTCGAAACCCTGGTAGAAGGTGAGTATGATTACTTTCATATGAATAAGAAAGATAATAAGGTTTCACAACCAAAAATCACTGTGAATAACTCGGGCAACGGTGGAGAGTCACTAGTAGGTGGAGAGCTTGGTTGTACAACCTACTCTGAGGCAACATCTACTATGGAAGCCATGGAATAGTATGGTATGAAATAGAAATGATCGTTGGTTCATGTATGGGTGCATAGACTATGGATGCATCTGATGGGAAAATGTGGTGGGGGTGGGTGGCATATTGGTGCATCCATTGTGTATGGATGAGATGGAAAAGGTGGGAGGGTGTGTAGTATACAAGTGCATCAAATGTAGATTTATGAAATGGAAAATGTGGTGGGGGTGGGTTGCATACAAGTGCAATCATTGTGGATGGAGGGGATGGAAACGGTGGTGGGGGTAGGTGGTGATAAATCCCCATAGGCTGTACAAGGGATGGTAAAACCCTTGGTGTGGAAAGAGGTATCCTAAAAGTTGGGGTCAGGTGGCTAAGGACTTGACTAACCCTGTAGCTAGGGAAAACGATGGGTGGAATGTTGGTAATGGTGGTGAATGAAAGGGTGGTGGTACAGGTGACCCAACGATGGATGAATAAACATGTACACATATTTATAATATTTTTTGTTGGTTGTGGATCTTGA
>ML806243.1:124746-150370 GCA_009831015.1 Picea engelmannii | reverse complement strand
AATACAAAATACTATAATAGTACCAAAGTTATATGAATACAATAACCACACAATATATATGGAACAATATAGAAAACCACCACTTTATTATATCAAACCCTTGAGGTAGGGAAACACCAGACAATGGATCCTATTATGGAAGTGATCCTCTTCTGTTCACTTGCCTCTTCAAGGGGGCTTCCTCCTATTGAGCTACCACTCCAAATACAATACTTCTTTTCATATCCCATTACATTGCTTGAAACCCTTTATATAGTGTTACCATTACCTAAGAACATTCTAGAGGAGGAATCTTCTAGAAGCAGAACCTTCTAAGAAGCCCTCTTACATTTATTATATCTAACTACTCATTTATTATATCTAACTACCATAGTGGGCCTTATTTAATATTACAGTGGACCTAGTCCAATTGATGCAGGCAAGACACGACCACCACCTCGTCACGCTCCTACTCACAGGATTGTTCAAATTCCCCTTTGATCTGAATTAGCTCTTTTGATTCCCTGCTGGAATCCCTGATGAAAACCCGATCCACAG
Organism: Picea engelmannii; assembly: GCA_009831015.1. Lineage (NCBI taxonomy): Eukaryota > Viridiplantae > Streptophyta > Pinopsida > Pinales > Pinaceae > Picea > Picea engelmannii. Next base: position 149,833 of record ML806243.1, on the reverse strand, counting down.
GTCCTTCTCTTTTCCCTATCACGGCCTCTGCACACGCCTGTGACCTTTCCCCGATTTAATTTTGGGTTTCGGGGTTTCTTGATCCCCGATGTCAAGAGTTCTTGTCCTCACAATCTCCTGAACTCCAACTTGCCGATGCACTCCCTTCTGGCCTTAGCCCCTCCTGGCTATGCGCTGGTCCATGCGACCTCCTCTTATATGACTGCAGTCATACTCCTTGTCGGGATTTGGGGTTTCGCGACCCTCGATGTCACGAACCTCTGTCCTCATAATCTCTCGATTACTGATCTGCCGATATGGCACTTTATGCGTTAGCCCTCCTGGCTAAGCTCTTGGCCCATATGACCACTATCCCACAAGACCACAGCCTTGTCTCCTATCGGGGTTTCGGACATCACAATGCTGAAATGCATAAACCCCATGTCCACGGGATTCTCGATATCCCGATCTGCGATTTCCCGATGTGGCTCTCTTATCAGGACCTTTTCTGGAGGCCTCGATCACTGCCACGTGTCCCCTCAAGATGGATGTTCCTGATCGCCTCTCGTTATTTCACAACTTCAAATGTCCCAGCACCTCGTCTTCAGGACTCACGAAATGCCGAACTTCGATGCTCCGATTCGACCCTCTATCGAGACTTCACCAGATATTCTGGATCTCTGCCACATGTCCCTAATTGATGGATGGCCCTAATCCAATCTCGTTGTTTCATAGTTTTTGATGCTCTAACGACAGAAATCCTCTGTCAACTCAAAACCCCGGTAGTCGATATACCGACGGGTCGCTCGATCTTCGCCACGTGTCTCCTCAAACAGATGGTCCAGATCATTCCTGGGACTTTTCCTATAGAAATTCCTGATTTCTTGTCCTCGTGACTCCTGATTTCACGAACGTCGATATCCCGATACCTGTCGGGACTTCTGCCTGGAGTGAGAAGGGTTAAACCCCGTGCACCTCCTGTCTGATCTGACGGCTGACGGGATTTCTGAATGAGATCCAATGACTGTCGATCTCCCCTTTCTATATGCTTTCTTTGGTGTTCCCTGGATGTAGAAACCAACGGTCCAGATCTCCTTCTCCATCTGATCTGACGGCTGTTGTGCTCCTTCCTAAGCTTGTGCACTTTCTTCCTGCACTTGGAAGAATTCCAAAGGCCAACGGCCCCCGATATTTTCTCCCTTTCTCTTTCGCGAACTCCTTTACTTGAGTTATCACCTTCGTGTATGAAAATGCTTGTCTCTTCTGAGCTTTATAAACTCTGAATTCCTCCAAAGAGTTCTTCAACCTCTGCACTCCTTGCAACCATGACTCTGTGCCTGACAGCACTACTCTTCTTGAGCTTATCCTCGAAACCCCAAGGGATTCTTTGACTTATGCGCCTCTGCAGAGTCTTCACGCACACACAGTGTTGTCCCTCCTGAGCTTCTCAAACACTCAAACCCCTAAGGGATTTTATCCTTCTTTCTTCTCCCACAGGTGGAGAATGTAAGGCCCTCCTGGTTATTTCTCTCTCAAGCAACCTCTTGCTAAGTCTATAGGGTGTTCAACAACCCTGTGAAGATCCCTCAGTGGGTTCTTCCTCAAATTACAGAACTCAAAGAGTTCTCTTCCTCTTGTTCCTGTCTGCACAATGTCTCACTACCCTCCTGGCAGAGTGTCTTCTCCCAGAACGTCTAATAGTTCTGTCCTCCTGTGCACCTATGCACCTACTCAATGCCCACCTGGTAGAGCTCTCAGAATCCTCAGTGATTTTGTTTCTTCCTGAACTTCTCAACAGAAGTCTTCCGTTGTGCACTCCTTGCACCTTCTCAATGCCCACCTGGCAGAGCTCTCAGAATCCTTAGTGATTTTGTCTACAACTGTGTCTCTCATACACAGCCTTGCCTCCAAGGTGTTAAGCAACCTTGAGGTCTTCCCTGAGTTGTTGAATCCAGTTCTTGTGCCGCAGCACGTCTTTTTCTGAATCCACAGAGTTCAGAAGTGCAACCTCTATGCACGGCTAACAGAACCCGCAACGTTCTGTCACACCCTCCTGGTGTGAAGCCTCAAAGACTTCTATCCCTGAAAATCAAACACACTCCTGCAAATGCAAACCTACATCATACATCTACAGCATATATTCATATCATATAAAGAACACTCACAGACATTCATTCAACACATAATCCATGCAGGAAAAACTGCTTCTGTTTATATTAAATGGAAAATGCCTGTATTTACAAGGTGTTCCTGAGCACAGCCTATAACAAGGTCTCGGCTCCTTCTCTTCTGCTCTCTACACGTAGATTCTCTCTCTCTGGCTTCCTCACTAACTCCACTACAACTTACTACAAAATGAGATACGAAATCTCTTTTACCTGAGGGGGCTCTTCGAGCGCTTCCCTCCAACCTACCTACCCTATTCAATTACATTGAATGGGTTGTCTAGTCCAGCATCTGGATCTAGATCTCAGCCTTACAAACATTAAAGGCCTTCTTATCTACAACCTGCATAAAGGCACGGTTCTACAGCTCACCAGCTTAAGCATTTAATTACATTGAATTCAGATTTTAAATGAGGTTGTGCCTCTCTTCACCACGCGATTTGAATTCACTAACGTGGCTGGATCGCTGGCTGGCTGATGTGGAGAGATGCTCCTGCATCACCACCTTACATTGAATGGCCTCCACTATTATCACTATGGGCCCTCTGCCCCATCCCCCCACACCCACTACCTCTCTAGGTACCTAACATTCCATCCCCCTATGAAAGTGTTGTCCTCAATGCTTGATGTACAACCATATACTAGGGTCCCATGGATAAGTGTGAACCATAGTGATGAAGTAGACTAGAGAACTAGGGTCCCATTGAGAAATGAAAGCCACCATGCTGAAGTAGTCCAACTTTCATTGTAAACCAGGGTCCCATGTCCAAGTGCTCATGTGAACTCTGCACGGAAGATATCGGCACCCAATAACTAATTGAAAATGATGCTCCCAATACTGACACCTATCATTTGGATCCAAATAAGAATATCCATCCACATAGTGGGAGAGGATCAAAGAAGAATCTGGAATGAACAATACCATTGTAGAATATGCAGGTTGGACATTGGTAATCATAACTATCCCCTGATGTGTGATATTGATGTTCTCTACATAGGGTGGAGTAGAGTCATCAAATAAAATATGTAAGTGGTTGTCATCCCAGAAATGACAACTATCCATATACCAATCATCGCAATCGGCCTCAATTTCATACCAAACATATACTTTTTAATTGTATTCATCCCCAATGTTTGCCATAAGAAATATCTCCTGCATACTATCCAATGAATCTTGAATACTACGAAAACCATCCTTGAGGCCATCTGCAAGGTCATGCAATGTCTCATGCAATGTGTCATACAACTGGGCTTTGAATGCTTCAGTCATCTGTAGAATTTCTTTGAGGGTTTGAGAGGAAATAGCCATTGGAAAAAACACATAAAATATACCAAAATAAATCTCTTAAAATAACTTATCCAATGGCATTGATCTGGTAACAATCTGAGCACCCTATGAAAATTTATGAACTCTACAGTCCTGTCGTCATCACGAAAAACCCCAAAAAATAGTTGATTTTAAATCAACGATATCTTCACTTCCAGAGCTCTGATTTGGACGATTTGTTTTTTGAAATTGGGTGAAATTGTGAGAGAAACTCAGATCTGCAATTTTTTTTGAAAAAATCAGCCTCAGATGCTACAGAAATCAAAAAAATCACGCAAACGTCCGCAAAAAAAAAAAAAAAATAAATAAATAAAAAAATAAAAAATAAAAAAAATTGCAGATTTTAAAATGCAAATAACTTGACTTCCCGAACTCCGTTTCTGATGATTTTTTTTTAATTGGGTGTTTTTCTAAGAGGAACTCAAATATACAATCATTTTTTGAAAATTTTGCACAAAAATCTATATAAATCATCTAGAATGTCACGGCCCTCTTTTTTTTCCAAAAAAATAAATCTGCAAAACATAAAAATATTTTCCCACACTTCCAGCCAAGGAAAGTGCTCTGATACCACTTGTTAAGTACCTGAATAGATCTGAAGACAAATCTCAAAATAAACCCACAATATCAACAAGAAAAACTCAAACCATTCACCAAAATATTGAACACAAGAAATAGTCAAAACCCTTGAGGTAGGGTAACACCATATATTAATCCTTAAGAAAGGATAACACTCCTCAAGAAATGATTGATACATTCACAATATTCTTCACTATGTTTCATTATATTTCTTATTCTTCTTTATATAGCTCTCTATATTTCCTAGGAACATTCTATAGAGCCCTCTCACATTTATTACATCTAACTACCATAGTGGGTCTTTATTAATATATTGGACCTAGTCCACCTTACATTGAATGACCACATTCTCATATATTAAATGACTTCCACTAATAATACATAACCACATTCCCATTGGGTACCTCAATAGGTACCCCATATTACCTCTCTAGCGCATAGAGAATGACATCAATAGCTTCTCCCTTGAAGATATGGAGCTTGAATCGGACATCGAGAAAATGTTTCCCACACTGAATCATACAGGAAACACGGCCCACCAGAATCCATCATTGGAGATTATTGAGAATGAGACCTTCAATGAGGAAAAGTCTTTTTCTTTTCAAAGTGTTGTCTTTGACAGGGAATCCAAGAAATTGATTACTGAAAAAAGTGATATGAAGAATAAGAAATGGAAATCTTGTTCAGAGGTTGACATAAGAGATATGCGGCCTTCCCAGATTTCTAAGATTCACATAGCAATGGGGGATTCTCTAGATGACTCCATTGGTGGTCTTGAAGTGGAAAACACGAAGTTGAAGCAAAGAATCAAGGAACTGGAAGATGCATTAATGCCTCTTCCACTTCTTTCCAGTCCTTTGACAATATCCAGACCCACCACACCCACTGCTAAATTGAAAAGATATTTAAGCCTACTTACGTCAGGCAGGAGCTATGTGGAGAGAAATATTAAGAAAAGAATGGCATTGATCACAGAGGCTTGGGAAATTTTGAAAAACATGGTTTCTTTTGGCTCGAGGGTGCATGTCTTCCATGAGTATTTGCAATCCAGCCTAAAAAATGAAGAAGGTTTTTACCTTGATGATGTAGTGCCATTTGGAATCAAAGTTTCCAATATGAAAGAACTAAGGAGAAGAGAGGAGGATCTTCCCTCTCCAAGTCAGATAAAACAGTTGAACGTGTGCTGGAAAGAAAAGATAAAAAACTTGAACAATATTGTTCAAGCGTGAAGCCAAGATATATCAAGGAGGGAAGAACTATTCAAAAGGCTCATGGAGGTAGACTTATTCGAAAGCACTAACGAAGTTAAAGACACCAAATTAATCCTCAACTCGTTGTTCCTAACAAAACAATAGTTTGACGAACAAGTTGAGATTTTTAAAGGGTTGTCAGTTGAAAAGTTCTATGGTATACTTGAATATGATGAGGACAACATAGACAATTGCTAGTGGACTACTCCATGAAAAATCAGGACATCAAATAAGCATTACATGGTATTTCCCTTGATTTACGAGACTTGGAGGGTGAGCTATTCAATATCAAAATCTGGTACGAGATCAATGTGGCAACAATGAAAAATTATATCGAAGAATGGTTTAAGAAAGAGATCGAAAAATTGACCACCAAGGGGCAAGAAACAGTTGAGACGGTTCATGTAACCGTTAATAAAGACAATAATGGGACATCAGCAAGCAAGTAAAGACATGAGAGACCATCATAGTAAGTTTATGTTGATCTCATCTTTCTTTTTTTATCAATTCCTTCATCTAATTATTCCACCTCTTTCACTAGAAAGGTTTAACTGAAGACTAATAACTTCTCATTTTCTTCCTTCCAGGTCTTGTTGTTCTACTTCCACCCACCATCCTCCTTCTATGAGATTATTTCTTGTATTTATTTGCTTTATGATCCGTGGGGGCCCCAATCCCAGTCTTCAAAGACAAACGCATTTTAAATTTCAAAGAATATGTAACAAACTATATTTTTTAGAAATTTCAAGAGAGCTACTTTGGGAACAATCTCGACTGTACTTGGTAACCATGAGTTTTGAATATAAAGTATTTGAGGTTGATCTATCATTATATTTATTTCAGTTGCCCATGTGTCCACTCTATTAAAGTTCTCTTATGCATGTGGATCATCTTCTTTTTATTTTTATGTGATTAGAAATCTTTATTTTAAACTATGATGGTTGTGAGGAATTTTTGCTTATTTTCTTTAAATGTATGAAGTGTGTGGTTCATGGTCCTTTCTTGGGAACTTTATTTAAATATAAAACAAAACATTTTCATTTTTTATTTCTTGCAATCTTTTTTACTTCTTTGATTACCACGACAGACTTATGCAAAGTCCCACATTCTGAATATCTAGAATCCTAAGAAAATCTTAACTTAAAGAGGAGTACCACCTCTATAAACACGCAGGAGGATTTACATCCTTGTGAGGTTGCCATTTCGGTCCTAATGGATTCAAGCGTCAACATTTTTGGTGACCATACTGGGGAATGAATTGAAACTTGGAACCTGGTTTAGCATTTTAAAAATATATGACTTTGCCTGAGACTAATCAGCCCCACCTAGAAATTGGATTGAACAATCAGCGAAGCATCTTTCAATAGTTATATAATATGGTAATAACAACATTTGATACCCTAGAAGAGTTAGAAAGGTCCTGTCAGATCTTAGTCCAAGAAGAAGAAAGAGAAATCCTCCGGAGGGATAGGAGAGACGAGCGATGAGACCGAAGAAACCAAAGGTTAGCTAGAGCAGCACAAGGACACGGTCAATATTAAAGCTTGATGAGTACAAAGGACCCATTACTAGAAGTAAAAGCAAGCAACTCTGTACTATAAGAAGTAAAAGCAAGCAACTATGTACTATAAGAAGTGAAAGCCACGTTCTTGGAACATCTATGGATATGGTAGAAAGAAATGAACAACCACAAGGACAACCACATGAGGAGAGACAAGGAGGTGGAAGAGATGCTGCAAGAAATCAAGGAAACCTAGGATTTGAAAATTGAAGGAGGGTAAGAGATTCCCCTCTAAATATCCTAGGTGAGCAACATGATCTCCCTGTTCTCCCTAAGGGAACCTTGAAGGAATTTTTTTGAGATGGAGCAATCGATGCAAAGAGGAATCTTCACTTATTTCTTGATGTTTGTGGTTTTCATCATGTTGAGTATGATGATGTCATGGTAAGGTTATTTCTACAAACCTTATCAGGAAGAGCGTATGAATGGTATACAACATTACCTAGTAGATCAATTCACTCATTTAATGACCTCGAAGCCATGTTCCTGACTATGGTCACCCCTCCAATTTCTTATCATACCCTTCTCATTAATTTCACCCAGATTGGTTTGAGGAAGAATGAAAGACTATGAGATTTCAATCTCGAGTTCAATAAAACTTTGAGTAAGATTCCAGAAGATAAAAGACCGAATGACCCAGTCCTTCTCGGTTGTTATAAGAATGCAATGCCCCCGAATGTGAAATATGTTATCAGAACATCCCAAATGGATACCTTGGAGGAGGCAATGACTAAAGCTACGGAGATGGAAGAAATTATGATTGAAACGGGTATCGACCCTGACATTATACTGCGAAAAGTACAAAGGAAGTTGAGAGGATTAAGTATTGATCATCAAGGAGCCTCCAGTTCAAGGAATAATGAATAATTCAAACCACGACCAACTCAAAACCAAACAATTGGAGGTGGATGCTTCAAGAGAACCATACCAAATGTAAAGGTAGACCCTGTGGCGGCACAAGAAACTAAGCAGAGAATTGAAATCGCACAAATGAATAGAACTATCAAGAAAATGAAAAACAAGATAACCAGACTAAGAAGGGGGGATAATTATGTGGTAAATCCGAGAATGACGGTCCTAGAGAAAAGAAGGAACCCTCCCCAAGAAAACAGAGTGAGGTTTGAAAACATGGATAATCCACAAAGACCAAGGGTTCCTGGGAAGCCTACTCCCAATGCAGTTGTTCTGAATGATTTATATGATGAACAAGTTCTTGAGGAAGAGAACTATTACTCACTTGATGAAAGTTCTGAAATTGTAAAAATAGACGGATGTGAAATGTCCATGTATCTATTTGAAGAAGGCGACAATGACCCCAAGTCGCAAGAAAACGTGGCCCATATGAGAGGACTTGTAAATAAACCCAAGTATAAGAATGATTTTGAAAAAGAAAATTGAAAAGATAAAGAAAAAACATATGAGAAAAGGGAAAATGATAAAGTGACGGATAGTGTTGGAAGTAAAAAGCAACCCCTGACGTCAAACTTCACTTAGATGACATAGAATGTTGTAGAAAATTTAAGTAAATTAAGGATAACACTTCTCTTTACAGAGGTGTGGTGAAAATACCCCAACAAAGGGAAAACATTTTGATATTGTTGGATGATCCATCAAAAAAAGCAAAAGTTGTTGTTACCAGTCTGAAACAAAGCCAAAACCAGTCAACTGCCAAGTTGAGAGGTAAAATTCCTCCCTTTTGTATTTCAATTGAAAATCATGATGTTCCATTTCATAATTGTTTAGTTGACATGCACGCAACCAATAATATCATGCCACTAGTGGTCATGGAGGCATTGGGCATGAACTGTACCAAATATTACGAGACTGGTGAGAGTATATATGCAATTGATTCTAGAATAGTGTCAAGTTATGGAGAAATCCAGGAATTTTATGCTTGGATCACAGTGGCTCCCCATATTATCATGGTTTTCAATATTACTATGGTAGATCTTCCTCCGGCATATGGAGTTATTCTGGGAAGATATTGGTCATCCATGATCGGGGGATATATAATGAACAATGGGAGTTGCATGATGCTTTTAGGCAAAGAAGGAACCATGATTAAGGTGCCTCGTGAACCCAGAAAATCCTTCTCTTTAAAAAAGAAGGATAATGAGTTAATGGAAGATTATATAAACGTCGGGATTGGAAATTATGTTATTTTAGACATGGAACACAGTGAAATCCTAGGGAATGTTCAAGATACAGAGAATCAAGAATATCCGTTTGAAGGTTACTGGAGGATGTCATTCGATGGAGCTTATTCAATTTCTGGGAGTGGAGTTGGAATTGTCCTTGTAAGTCCAGAAAATATTATGCATCCACATGCTATCAAAATTGAATTCACATGTACTAATAATGAGGTATAATATGAAGCTTTGATTCAAGGGATGATTCTTGCACAAGAAATGAAGATAGAAAATCTAATTGTGACTAGCGACTCTGAGTTGGTGATTAATCAGGTCACCCAGAGGTATAAAATCAAGAAGGAAAGACTCAAGTTATATTTCAAAAGAGTTAATGAATTGATGGAATCGTTTAGTTCTTTCAACATTTCCTTTGTTCCAAGGGATAAGAATCAAAAGGCAGATTCATTGGCCTTGGCAGCCTCATTGTCAAACCCAGATGATATACAAAGAAAAAAAAATCAAGTAGAAAGAGCATTTCGACCTGTTGTACCTGATAACATGGAATATTTGCAAGTGTTTGAGAATGATGAACAGTTGGAATATTTTTTGTTGAATGATGATGATGATGAAGAAAATCACATGTCCATGGTCCCTAAAGATTGTATACAATATGAGTCTCTTTTTATGAAATATGATCATGCTAAAAAGTTTCTGGAAGAAATTTCACTTCGAAAGGTGCAAGAGACAAGAAAGGTCAATATTGGAACTGACAGTTCCCAAAAATATGTCAACTTGGGAGTATATTGTACCATTGAATAATTTCATCAATATGTTGCATTTTTTAAAGAATGTCTTGATGTGTTCGCATGGACCTATGATGATTTGAAAGCTTATGACGAAACAATTTTTCAATACATCATTCCTTTAAGAGAAAAAGCAAAGCCTGTCAAGAAAAAATTAAGGATGATGAACCCCAAATTGAAACCTCTGGTAAAGATTGAATTGGAGAAGTTAAAGAGGGCCGGAATAATATATCCCATTAGACATTCTGACTGGCTTTCAAACCCTATGATAGTAAGAAAGAAGACCAAGGAAATTCGGATGTGTGTGGATTCCAAGGATCTTAACAAAGCAAGTGTAAAAGATAACTACCCTTTACCAAACATGGAGTTCCTTCTCCATCAAGACACAAGATCAACCTGCATGTCCATGTTGGATGGTTTTTCTGGCTATAATCAAGTCTTGGCTACTAAGGAAGACAAAGAAAAGACAGCATTCATAACACCGTGGGAGACATATGCATATGCTAGGATTCCCTTTGGTTTGAAGAATGTTGGAGCCACATTCCAGAGGCTCATGGCTCATGCATTCAGTGGGTTGATAGGAAAATTCATGGAAAATTATAAAGATGACTTGACAGTGCATTCAAAAACAAGGGGTGATCATATCCATCACTTGAGAAAAAATTTTGACAGATGCAGATTATATGGTGTCTCTCTAAATCCAAAGAAATGTCTATTTGTTGTAACTCAAGGAAAACTATTGGGTCATATTGTGTGCAAGGAAGGAATTTATATAGATCCAGAAAGAGTTAAAGAAATAAATGAACTCAACCCTTCGTCATCTAAGAAAGGAGTTCAATCATTGTTCGGCAAGATTAATTTTGTGAGAAGGTTTGTTCTGGACTATGAAAGTATTGTGAAGTCGATCAATTTGTTGTTGAAAAAGGAGAAGAGGTTTGAATGGATGGTGGATACTCAAGAAGCTTTCAATAATATCAAAAGAGAAATCACCACAACTCCAGTCCTCATTAGTCTGGATTTTCAAAGGGATTTCATCATCTATTTTTTCGCTACAAAAACAGTTGTTGCATCTGTTCTTACTCAGAAGAATACCAAAGGTGAAGAACTCCCAATCAGTTTCATGAGAAAAACCCTTCATAACTATGAATTGAGGTATTCATAATTGTAAAAGCAAGCCTTGGCCCTTGTGAAAACAATGGCGCACTTTTGGATGTACATATTAAATTCCCATGCCATTGCTTATATTCCATCCTTTCCAGTGAAGATGCTTCTGAATCAACAATTGAGAGAAGGAAAATGGGCTAATTGGTTGGCGAAGATCCAAGAATATGATATTGAGATTAAACCTTTAAAGGTTGTCAAAGGACAAGGTTTATGTAAGCTCATCGCAAATACCAATTCTATGTATGGAATGATCTCAATTTCAGTAGGGGAACCATTGGCCATTTCAGAATGGTATGGAGACATTGTATTCTACTTAAGATCCAGGCATTTTCTAGTCACCTTGAACCCTAAAGAGAGAAGAACATTGAAGATGAAGGAAAATCAATATGTGATACTTGTTGATATTGTTAGAAAAACAGGACTGTGGAGCAAAAATTAAAAAAAAAATGCGGAAACAAAACACAAAAGATACACAATACAATAGAGACACAGATATACGTGGTTCACCCAATGTGGACTACGTCCACCAGAGAAATTGTCGGGTCCTTCCTTTATTATTATCCAGCAAATGAAGGGATACAACCTACAACAAACTCGTTGTAACTTCCTCTTCTTTCCTCTACAGTCTCCTATCTCAGAATACAATATTCGCCATAATGCATAGCCGCAATACATTTCCCTCATAACAGAGAGTTGCCTTCTAGGGAAAAAAAACCTAACATAATTTCTACCATTAGATCCGCGACCTTATAATGAACGGTCCAGATTTACAATGAACTTAAAATATACATTTACAAGGCAATTTTTCCTTCAGGGGCCTGCATGCCCCCGGACCCCGTAGAGGGGGTAACCCCCCTCTGCACTCCCCCACGTGGAAGAGTGTACATTCTTTTGGGGTGTAAATTCTTCATGGGCATAAACACGGCTGAAAACAAAGACCTCTAAATCAGGAAGATAATCAGGCTCCACAACCAACAATCTCCCACTTGGAGACTGATCTCAAAAAATCCACCGCTGGTGTATATGCTGGACTCTTAAACTTCTTGGACTTGGAAAATTTCTCATCTTCATCTACATTCTTGAATACCAATTGAAACTGAGCAGGAACTCAGTTTCTCCCTGGTTACTCCCTTTTTAACATGTCTGTAGGATTATGGCTAGTGTGTATCTTTTCCAACTTCAAATGTCCATCTTCCAAGGCGGATCGTATGAAATGGTACCTCAACTGTGTATGTTTAGTATTCGAATGGAAGGCTGAGTTATTTGCAAGATGAATGGCACTCTCACTGTCACAGTACAACATGTTATTCTCCTGCTTCTTTCCCAATTCCTCCATAAACCTCTGTAACCAAATCATCTATTTACTAGCCTTTGTAGCAGCAACATACTCTGCCTCTGTTGTTGAAAGTGCAACAACCTTTTGCAGTTTCGAAATCCAACTTACTATTATTCCACCTATAGTAAAAACATACCTTGTGATGCTCCTCCTGCTGTCTTTATCACCTGCCATATCTGAATCAACATATCCCTATAGAAAAGTGTCTGAACCTCCAAAACATAATGCATGAGTAGCAGTACCTCTCAAATACCTGAGAATCCACTTTACTGCCTCCCAATGTTCTTTACCTGGATTGTTCATATACTTGATCACAACTCCCATTGCATGTGCAATATCTGGTCTTGTGCAAACCGTTGCATACATCAAGCTTCCAACTGATGATGAATAAGGGACCCTGAACATGTATTTTATCTCCTCTTGTGTCTTGGGACACATTTCCTTAGTTAATTTGAAATGGTTGGCCAAAGGTGTACTAACTGGTTTTGCATTCTGCATTATGAACCTCTCCAACACCTTCTCTATGTACTCACCCTGACACAATGTCAATTTGCGATTTTTCTTGTCTCTTGTTATTCTCATACCAAGGATTTTCTTTGCAGCACCCAAATCCTTCATCGCAAATGAATTAGCTAATTTATTCTTGAGCACATTTATATACTGCATATTAGACCTTGCAACAAGCATGTCATCTACATACAATAGCAAGATAATGTAGTTTCCATTTTCTAGCCTTTTGAAATAAACACAGTGATCAGAATGACATCTACTATAACCCTGTTCTGTCATAAACCTGTCAAAATTCAAATACCACTGCCTTGGAGCTTGCTTTAGGCCATACAAGATCTTCTTCAACCTACATACCAAATTCTCCTTCCCTTTGACCTCATACCCCTGTGGCTGCTGCATATAAATCTCTTCCTCCAAATCCCTATGGAGAAAAGTTCTTTTAACATCTAATTGTTCAAGATGAAAATCGTCTACTGCCACAAGACTTAAAATAGTCTTAATTGAAGTCTCATTTTAACAACAAGAGAAAATATTTCATCAAAATATATACCTTTCTTTTGTGCAAACCCCTTTACAACAAGTCTAGCCTTGTACCGCTTTATTCCTCCATCTTATTCCTTGAACTTGTAAACCCATTTATTCTGCAATGCTCTTTTTCCTGCAGGCAACTAAACCAAGTCCCAAGTATGGTCATTTACCAAGTAATCCATTTCCTCTTTCATGCCTTACTCCCACTTATTTTTGGTGTCTACCTGCATTGCCTCTTCATAACATTATGGTTCACCAGAATCAGTCAACAATAACTAATGCAATGAAAGAGAGTATCGTTCAGGGGGTATACTTAACCTAGTAGATTTTCTAACAACACTTGCAAGTGTTTGAGGTACCTGTTGCTCTTGTTGTTGTACATTTTGATTTTATGGTTCCTTTGGAATTTCTTTTTCAGTGATCTCATCAAGCATTGTGTATTCTTGTTTTTCTTTTTCCTATTTCTTTCCCTACAATTAATCTTTGTACATGACCTTCTCATTGAATATGACATCTCTACTCCTAATGATTTTGTTATTTTCATAATCCCATAAGCGATAACCAAAATAATTTACACTGTATCCAATAAAGGTACACTTCTTGGATTTTGCCTCAAGCTTTGTTCTATTTTCTTTATCAATATGGACAAATTCTTCACAACCGAAACTTTTCAAAAAAGAATAGTTTACTTTTTTTCCTATCCATTCCTCCTCTGGAATTCTACCATCCAAAGAGCTTGAAGGTCCTCTGTTTATTAAGTAAACAATAGTATCTATAGCATCTGCCCAGAACTGTAAGGGCAAAGCAGCATGCAATCTCATACTCCTTGCACGCTCCATGATTGTTCTATTCATCATTTCTGACACACCATTTTCTTGTGGTGTTCTTGGAACTGTCTTCTCTCTACGAATCTCGTGGTATGAATAGTAATCATTAAACTCCTTGCTGCAATATTCACCTCCATTATCTGATCTGAGACACTTCAAACTTTTTCCTGTCTCATTCTCAACCAAAGCTTTCAATTTCTTAAAAGTATCAAAAAACATCAGATTTTTGTCGAATGCAATAAACCCAAGTTTTTCTAGTTGCATCATCAATAAAAGTAACATAATAATGAGATCCACCAAGAGATGATACCTGATCTGGTCCCCATACATCTGTATGCACAATCTCTAAACTTTCATTCTTCTTTTCTTTTCCGACTCTGAGAAACCTGACTCTCTTATGTTTTCCATAAACACAATGCTCACATAAGCCCAAATCAATTTGTTTAAGATCTGGCAAAAAATTTCTTTTATGAAGTATTTTCATTCCCTTCTCACTCATGTGTCCCAGCCTATGATGCCACAGTGTTGTATCCACTCATGTAAAAGCTAAAGATATAGAAGAGTCAGTATTACCAGTACATAAATACAATGTACCTACCTTTTCTCCTTTTGCTATCACCAATGATCCTTTGATGACCTTCCGCGTCTTATCTGTAAATATGGATATACAACCTTCACTTGCCAACTGCCCTATTGAAATTAGATTTTTCCTTAAATCTAGGACATGTCTTACCTCTTTCAACAACCATTGGTTTCCATTGCGTTGCTTTATTTTTACCTTTCCCATTCCAACAATTTTGCATGGTGCATCATCACCCAAATGAACCTATACAAAATCACCTTGAACATAATCTAGAAAATGTTTCCTATGGGGTGTGGCATGAAATGAAGCCCCTGAATCTACTACCCAAGACTCAGAAATATTATCTACAGAAAGAATCAAAGCATCTTGTAACACATCACCTGTTACATTTGCTTCCCGATTTCTCTCATGTTGTCCATCTCTTTGTTTCTTTGGAGCTCTGCAGTCTTTCTTCAAATGCCCTTTCTTCCCACAATTTCAGTACTCTATCTTTCCAAGTTTGGATTTGGATCTGCCCTTCCTAGAATTCTCGCGGTTCCCTGGGCCCTTTCCTCTATCCTTTTGTCTTCCCATGTTTTCCATGTTCAACGCATTACCTGATGTCTCACATGTCCTTTTCCGTCGCTTTTCCTCACTAAGGATAACACCAACAACATCATCAAAATTTAAAGTATTTGAATCAGAGACAAAGTTACTTACAGCCATGACCAAGTCGTTCCAGCTTTCTGGCAATGAGCACAAGATTAGAAGAGCCCTGACCTCATCATCAAAGTCCACTTTTACAGAACTTAGTTGATTAGTAACCGTATTAAAATCATTTAAATGATCTACAACAGACCCACCTTTTGACATCTTCATATTAAATAATCTCTTCATTAGAAATACCTTATTGGACATCGAGGGTTTTTCATACAATTTAGCCAATTCTTCCATCAAAGCCTTCATTGTCTTTTCTTTCGAAATATTGAAAGCCACCAACGCTGCCAGGCTCAACCGTATCGTTCCTAGAGCCTTTTTGTCAAGAATATCTCACTCTTCGTCCTTCATGGTCGTTGGCTTCTTTGCTACTCCGCCCAATGGTAGGAATAGATCCTTCTGATATAAATAATCTTCCATCTGCATCTTCCATAACTGGTAGTTTTGGCCGTTAAATTTCTCGACCCTAAACTTTCCATCTTTCACCATTGCTCCCACTCAAACCAGGAACCCTCTTTTCCTACAAGTTACCTTTCTCTCTAATACCATTTGTTAGAGAAACGGGACCATGGAGCAATAAATTAAAACAAATGCGAAAAAAAAACACACAAGATACACAATGCAATAGAGACACAGATATACGTGGTTCACCCAGTGTGGGCTATGTCCACCAGAGAAGTTGTCAGGTCCTTCCTTTATTATTATCCAACAAATGAAGGGATACAACCTACAGCAAACCCGCTATAACTTCCTCTTCTTTCATCTATAGTCTCCTATCTCAGAATACAATATTCACCATAATGCATAGCCGCAATACATTTCACTCATAACAGAGAGTTGCCTTCTAGGGAAAAAAACCCTAACATAATTTCTACCATTAGATTTGCGACCTTATAATGAACATTCCATATTTACAATGAAATTACAATATACATTTACAAGGTAATTTTTCCTTCGGGGGCTCACATGCCCCCTGACCCTGTAGAGGGGGTAACCCCCCTCTGCACTCCCCCACGTGGAAGAGTGTACATTCTTTTGGGGTGTAAAGTCTTCATGGGTATAAACATGGCTGAAAACAAAGACCTCTGAATCAGGAAGATAATTAGGCTCCACAACCAACAGATATATTGTTCAGAAGGAATTATGATGGCATATTACTAAGATGTGTTGACGAAGAGAAGGCCCAAGAACTAATGAAAGAATTACATGAAGGAATATGCAGTGGACATTTTTCACCTACCACAACTGCCCACAAGATAATAAGAGTTGGATTTTACTGGACATCAACTTTCAGAGATTCATATGCTACAATACGGAAGTGTGTATCATGCCAACAATTTTCAGGAAAAATGAAGAGATTTGTGATGCCCTTACAGCCCATAATTGTAGAACAAACATTCTCTCAAATAAATCCAAAGTCGAGCAAGGGACACATGTATATTTCGACCGCCACAAATTATTTTACAAAATGGCCAGAGGCAATTATATTGAAGAAGGTTTATTCTGAAGAGTTAATTAAGTTCCTCAAAGATAATATTTTGTCAATATTTGGTGTCCTAGATAAATTTATCACCGATAATGGTTCAGTTTTCATTGGTCCAAACTTCACAGAGTTTTGTGGACAATATGGAATTATTATGGGGCAATCATCGAATTATTATCCACAAGGAAATGGTCTTGCAGAATCCACAAATAAGACACTCATCCAGATATTGAAGACTATTGACAAGAACCAAAGGAATTGGAATTTGAAGTTGACTAACACATTGTGGGTGAGCAGAATGACTCCAAATGACAGCACTAGGATGCCCCCGTATACATTGGTTTACGGAAAAGAAGCCAAAATTCCAATTATCCTTGAACTTAATGCCTTGACTTTCGTGGTTAATACAGAAGATGTTGAAGACAGTACACCTATCCAAAGGAGGTTCAACCAGTTGTTGAAATTGGAAGAAGAACGAAACAGAGCCCTGAATCGAACCTCTCAGAGACAACAAAGTATCAAAAGATATTTTGACCAGAGTGCAACTGTAAAGAATTTTCAGAAGGGAGAGTTGGTATTACTCTGGAACAAAGCCAAGGAGAAACCATCAATGCATACAAAGTTTGAATCACTTTAGATTGGACCATACATCGTCGAAAAGATTATGGGTTTTAATTCCTATATGCTCCAATACATGAATGGTAAAATATTAATGTTGCCTATCAATGGAAACATTTGAAAGGTTTCTTCACCTAAAAATTTCTCATTTTCCTTGTACATAAATTTATTTTTCAATTTGTATATTCTTACCTTTAACTCCATAGCCCAATGGACGGAAGTGTCTGGTCATAAATATTTTGGATTCTTGACAACCCACAGGGGGTTGTCATCCCACAGTTGGAGCTAGTTGTTGAGACCATCTCTCATTTCTGATTTTTCCTCCCCTTTCTATTTTCCCAACTTCTTTTTTTCCATTTCTTCTCCCTCTTCTATACTTACCCGGATTTCCCTTTTCTCTTCTCCCCTCTATTTGTCCCTTTCTGGTTACAATACTTAGTCGTTTTTCAAAACAGCAGGTTCACAGTTTGGCATACTCACAGGTTCTCACCTCCATCCATATCCCCATATCATGAGTCTGATCGACCGCCATGTTATTATGTACTTAACCATTTTTCCAACCGCGGGCTCACGGGTTCAAGATTTCATATTCCAAGTTCCGCAATAGCCATTTTTCACCCGAAGATCCATGATCTACATTATGACTGTCAAAATTACCGCACTCATAAGCATCTCATCTCTCCCATATTGAGTCTAACCAACCACATTATGACACTTAGCCTATTTCGATCTTTCGCAACTGCGAGTTCCCGAGTTGGTGGGTTCACAAAAATTCTCAAATCCTAATTTCTCTCGTCTGTCCCCGCCATCCTCACACTTTTCCCAATATGCATTTAGTATGGTTTAATGCTAATAACTCATCATGTAGGTTCCGTAAATATCATCATTAATAAGTGAAGGGCTCGAGGAGATTTCTCATTAAACCACATTAAAGCACAATTTGTCGAAGATTATAGTATTGTTATCTCTCTCAAGTGCTCATTTCAAATATGATTTGGATTAAAAGAACACTCTCATCAACTTATGGCAGCAGCAGCTCGACAACAGTTCTACGAAGATACTTTGAATATTTTTGGACGTGAGGACTAGAACTTTCAGTGGTCTAGAGCATATTCTTACTATTCATCCCCTTCTGCTTAGAAGGAAGTGATATGGACATCCAGAATTGCTTGTGAAGGGTGTGTCCCTGAGGTTTTCGATTGCAAGGAATTGGTCGCATGGTGCGTTGAAAAATACATATCGAGTCAGTGGATTATTCAACTTCAAGAACATTCTCCCATTTCTCTTTCACCTCAAGTGTTCCATAAGATGTTGAAGCTCCCTAGGCCAACATTTACTTTCAAAGGAGAGGATTGCAGGGATTTCTTGAAAAAGCATGAAAACGTCCTGGACCTCTTGCTCGAGTTCGTGGAAAATCCCACGGTTGTCCCTAAAGACATTACCAGGTTTCAGGTCAACTCGTTCAAAATCCCTTTCGGAAAATTGCTTGGTTATTCACCAGGGTGACAGGCCAAGAAAGTATCGCCAGCATTTCCCATATGATTTTTTATATATTATATTTTACAGTCAAAGAGAAATCTATTTTCGATTGGGGAAAATTGATTTCCATTGAAATATCCCCGCAATTGTCATGGCACAAAAAAGACAAGAAATTATTTATGGCTTCTTATTTGGTGTTTGCAATAGCATATTGTTGTCATTTTCCAAAATTGTCTATATGTAAAAGGGTGAACTGTGAACTTGACCCAGTTACCTTTTGGTACCAAGCGTTGTGGAGACACAAAGCTTCCTTGCATTTCTATGAAGTTTTCAACGATTTTGTTTCGGTTTTCAAAGGATTATTGTTTGGAAAATATACCCCCAGAATATCCGACCAGGCAAATAAATTCCTGGATAAAAAGGGGACGTTGGAGCAAATGGAAAATCACAATGTTATCGGGATTTTCAGTTCTAAGAAAAATCCATCCTTTCTTCCATGCCATGTATCTGATAAAATGTTTATTGTGGAAGTCGCAACGCAGTATAATTTATGGTTGCACTTTTTCCATGAGAAAGGAAAAATCAATTCATACATTTGCCTTGGAAAATAGGAGACTTTGTATTCGGGAATATAAACAAAATCGATGAATTTGTGAACCACTTCCACAATCTAAATCTGAAATATGTTGAAAAGATAAAGGGGTTTGATCCTAACGGAAATTTCGTGGAACATATGTTGGCGGTAGGATTCAACAATTCATTTATTCATATTGTTCTGAGTGAAGAATAATATAATAACCTAGGCATGCCTGCTCATAATGATGGTGACTTGGAGATAGTACTTAGTACTAATGAATTTTACAAGCAGAAAGGAAAGGGTCCCAGTGAGAAGAGTTCACAATCCCCAACTGTTACTCCTAAAACTACAACATCTCGGAGCAATGCTCGAGCAGCCCACCCATCTAGAAAAGTGACCAACAGTAGTTCAGGCAGCAGAGGAGAAAAGAATCCCCCCGCGGGAAAAATTGAGAGCTCACACAAATTTCCTCTGAGGAAAAAGAGGAAAAACATTGTGTAAGAGGAAGAAGACCAGTGCATAGAGAGTGACATTAATAGCTTCTCCCTTGAATATATGGAGCTCGAAAAGAACATCAAGAAAATGTTTCCCCTGGATAAGCCACAGAACACAACCCACCAGAATCCGTCATTGGAGATTATTGAGAATGAGAGATTCAATGAGGAAGAGTCATTTGCTTTTCAGAGCGTTGTCTTTGACAGGGAATCCAAGAAAATTGATTATTGAAAAAAGTGATATGAAGAATAAGAAAGGGAAATCGCGTTTAGAGGTTGACCTAAGAGATATGCAACCTTCCCAGATTTCTAAGATTCACAGAGAAACAGGGGATTCTCTGGATGACTCCATTCGTGGTCTTGAAGCAAAAAACATGAAGTTGAAACAAAGGATCAAGGAACTGGAAGACGCCTTAATGCCTCTTCCACTTCTTTCCAGTCCTTTGACAATAGTCAGACCCACCACACTCGCTGCTAAATTGAAAGGATCTTCAATCCTACTTACATCATCCAAGAGCTTTGTGGAGAGAAATATTAAGAAAATAATGGCATTGATCACAGAGGCTTGGGAAATTTTGAAAAACATGGTTTCTTTTGGCTCAAGGGAGCATGTCTTCCATGAGTATTTCCAAGCTGACCTAAACAATGAAGAAGGTTTTTACCTTGATGTTGTAGTACCATTTGGAATCAAAGTTTCCAATATGACAGAACTAAGGAGAAGAGATGAGGATCTGCCCGCTCCAAGACAGATAAAACAGTTGAATGCGTGCTAGAAAGAAAAGATAAAAAAAACTTGAATAATATTGTTCAAGCGTGCAACCAAGCTATATCAAGGAGGGAAGAACTATTCAAAAGGCTGATGGAGGTAGACTTATCCGGAAGCACTAACGAAGTTCAAGACCCCAAATTAATCCTCAACTCGTTGTTCCTAACAAAACAATAGTTTGACGAACAAGTTGAGATTTTTAAAGGGTTGTCGGTTGAAAATTTCTATGGTATACTTGAATATGATGAGGATGACATAGACAATTGGCTAGTGGACTACTCTGTGAAAAATCAGGACATCGAAGAAGCATTACACGGTATTTCCCTTGATTTACGAGACTTGGCGGGCGAGCTATTCAATATCAAAAAGCGGCATGAGATCAACGTGGCACCAATGAAAAATTATATCGAAGAATGGTTTAAGAAAGCAATTGACAAATTGACCACCGAGGGGCAAGAAACAGTTGAGACGGTTCATGTAACCGTTAATGAAGACAATAAAAGGACATCATCAAGCAAGTAAAGACATGAGAGACCATCATAGTAAGTCTACGTTGATCACATCTTTATTTCTTTATCATTTCCTTCATCTAGTTATTCCATCTCTTTCACTAGAAAAGTTTAACTGAAGACTGATAACTTCTCGTTTTCTTCCTTCCAGGTCTTGTTGTTCTATTTTCTCCCACCATCCTCCTTCTACAAGCTTGTTTATTTAATTTTTTTGCTTTATGGTCCGCAGGAGCCCCAATCCTAGTCTTCAAAGACAAACGCATTTTAAATTTCAAAGAATATGTAACAGACTATATTTTTTAGAAATTTCAAGAGAGCTACTTTGGAAACAATCTCGACTGTACTTTGTAACCCTAAGTTTTGAATATAAAGTATTTGAGGTTGATCTATCATTATCTTTATTTGAGTTGCTCATCTGTCCACTATGTTAAAGTTCTCTTATGCATGCGGATCATATTCTTTTTATTTTTATGTGATCAGAAATATTTATTTTAAACTATGATGGGTGTGAAGGAAGTTTGTTTATTTTCTTTAAATGTGTGAATTGTGTGGTTCCTGGTCCTTTCTCAAGAACTTTCTTTAAATAGAAAATAAAACATTTTACTTTTATCTTTCTTGCAATATTTTTGAGTTCTTTGATTACCACAACGGACTTATGCAAAGTCCCACATTCTGAATATCTAAAATCCTAAGAAAATCTTAACTTAAAGAGGAGTACCACCTCTATAAAAAAGCGAGAGGATTTACATCCTCGTGAGGTTGTCATTTCGATCCTAACTGATTCAAGCGTCAACATGCACCCAACATTTCACCGTAGGAGCATGATGTCACCCTCTCCTAGCTTGACATCACACATTTGTAGCATGAGATCGCACTTCTAGGGTTTCATTTCATGTATTTTTCATTTTTGTCATTATGTAGAGGCAAATTAAGGGATCGACCCCACTTGTTTTGTGTCATTGACAAATTATGTGGACAAATTGTATTAGGGTGGCCTCGTATAAATAGGCCACCCTCACATTTCATTTTATCATCACATTTTCCTCACCTTTGTGAGAGATTACTTCTGAAATTTTTTCCCTATTGAGGTATCTAGCTCTTCTACACTCACGCGCTATGTTTGGAAGGTCAATTATGGATGTTATTTGCTGATTTTGGAGGGAATTTTCTGCAATGAGGGTTTTGTCTCATGGTCTCTTGTTGAAGTAAGTAAATTTTCTGCAATTTAATTCTTATGCTATTAATGTTTCATGGTAAATTTTCTATTTCATGTTAGACATCTTGTTTGGTGAAACCCTAAGAGAGGAGAATAAGTGCTTCCTCCTCTCACAAGATTATTTTTTTCCAAAATTTGTGAATTATTCTTGCTAGGGATAGTATCCTAAAGCCCTAAAGTTCTATCAATTTAGGATTTTAGTCCTAGACAGTTGATCTTTGATCTAGTTGAAGCATTAAGAAGGTAGAAACAATTGTTAAAGCCCAAACGTGCTTGCACTCTAGCAATCCTTCTCTTCAAGGTTTAAACCCTAAGGCCCTAATTTGGTATCACCTTAGAGTTTAAACCCTACCTCTTAATTTCTACTAGTTCAACCTTCAAGCCTTGTTGCATTTGTTGTTATAAAGACTCCATAGCCCTAAGGCATTGATCTCTAAGCATTCGTGTGGTGAAAGTGTTCTCTAAAATCTCTCTTTCAACTCTCTTAAGCTCTCTATTAACTTTACTAACACTAACTTAAGCAAACTTGCTAATAAACTTGTTCATGTTACAAAAGTTTGCTACAACCTCCTAATAACACTTTAATTTATTGCATACACTCATTCAATGGTGGCCTAACTCATTTAAAACTTGCATATAACAATTGGATATTGTTCTAGTGGATAAATGCTAAATTTCCATGGTCAATTGTTGCAATTCTGAAGCTTAATAATTGTTGTTATAAATATTTTACTGTTGTTGTATCATTGTTCATTGCTGCAATTTTATAAAAGCCACTGCAATTTACTTTGTCTAGTGTCTTAAGGAGGTATTTATTGTGTGTTTGAACTTGAGAACTATTACATATATGTTGTAAATTGTTCTTGTTCTGGTTACGTACTCAAACAACTTCATACATCTTCTATTACCTTGACGTAGACCTTATCCTTCAGTGATCAAGAGAGGGGGCGGTAGGCTTGGCTACTATACTTGCTACTTTGATCCCTTGAGGTCAACATGGAAGCCTGCCTTGTAGTGGACCTCTTCCATCACTAAACTAAGGGAATTTCTTACTAAGGTGACAATGGTAGGATCTAATTCCATAGTTACGCAAGATTTGGGAGCCTTGTGTTGGGATTTGCATAAGTACAAATCTTGTGATAACACCTTGCAATAAATCAAATAACTCTCATGCTTCTCGGGATAGGGGAATGGAAAGCTCGGCAATTGCAGGCATGGAAACTTCTTTAACCATAGTTGTATTTGAACCCATTCGAGGAGCTTCCAATCATTCGATCTCTATATTTGATGGTAAAAGTAAGAGAAACAGGGTCAATTCATTAAAGGAGGCGCATGGAATCTAGGTTGGGTTAGAAGCACAAAGGTTTCTTTGTAAAGATAAGATGGATGATGAAAGTGCAGGAAAAAGTGTTGATAAGGTGGTTGGTGTTGAGGATGAGGCTAGCACTGCACCTCTACCTGAAAAGGTGAATATAGGGGGC
This sequence comes from Picea engelmannii, assembly GCA_009831015.1. Lineage (NCBI taxonomy): Eukaryota > Viridiplantae > Streptophyta > Pinopsida > Pinales > Pinaceae > Picea > Picea engelmannii. Next base: position 125,773 of record ML806243.1, on the reverse strand, counting down.
TCTCCTATGTATAAGATTGAAAGGAAGTTGGGTAAAGGTAGATTTAGACAAGTTTATGTGGGTTGTCATGTGTCTCAAATCCAACCTTCAATCCGTCATTATGAGAAATCTGATCTTCAATGTGTCCATTGTAGCAAGAATGGACATGACGCAAAGACATGCAAAATCCTTTGGGAGAAGATCAAAGACAAGCAAGATCAGAAAGAAGATAAAGATAAAGTATCAGATTTGGTGAAAGGTAAAGCACATGAATATGCTCATTATATTGTTTCCCATTGCCATATTGGAGTAAATAAATATGTATTTAACACTTCATTTTATTCTTGGAGATATGCAAAGTTGCTTGAAACAGGTGAAACATGGCACAAGACCTTTCAGAGAGACTTCTTTGAATATTTCAATGACAATGTAGATGATATAATCTATTTTGCTAATAAATCAAGTCTCAAAACTTTGAGAATTGCCATTGTGGGGCTTAAATTGATTGGATTCCCGGATTTTCTTCTGCATGATGTGCTCTATCTTCCTAGGGTGTGAAGTAACTTGTTGTCTCTTGTGCACATTCAACAACAAGGCCACTCTATTCATATCTTTGATGGAAAAGTTAAAATAAGGAAGGCTTATGACAACATGGTCATTATGACATGAGTAGAGAAAGAAATATTGTTGAAGTTGAAAGGGACATATGTTCATGCAGAGAATTATGCTTACCTCTCTCACCATGATGAAGGTACATTGTCATCTAGTCTCTTATGGCATGCTAGATTTGAACATGTTAATTATGACAACCTTTGTTTGTTTAAAAAGAATGGTGTTTTCGGTTTTCCTACTATTCCTAGGAAATTGAAGAAATGTGATGCTTGTATCCTTGGAAAAAATAGCAAACAACCTTTCCATGATTTGATTTCCAAAGCATGTAGAAAACTTGGATTGATACATTCTAATTTGTGTGGCCCTATGCTTGTTCCATCTGCTAATGGAAATAAATATATCATGTATTTTATTGATGATTATGCCAAGATGTGTT
>ML806243.1:95025-119469 GCA_009831015.1 Picea engelmannii | reverse complement strand
TTTAATCACTAAATTTGAAATAAGTATGTGACTATTAAAGGCATTAAGAAGAACTGCGATCATCCCTCTATCATGTTTATGAACCGTGTCTTAAAGGAGTACTGTCAGAACCTAAATTGTTTTAGGTTACATGACCAAGGAAGATGTGATCTCATCACATATTGTTTTAAATTGATGTAAGCTAGGTCTTTCTCCATGGTTCAGAAACCCAACAGTATGCTGGTCTACTTTTATCTGATATGAAAGACAACATGTGACCTTGGATTAATTTTCTTGGTTAAGGAGTCCATCATTTTTTTATCTTGATAGATGGGGTATTTTTATCTCATTTTGGAAACCCTACATATTTCTCTTTTCGAGAATCCTTAGATTGCAATTGATCCATTATCCTTGGTACAGGAGCTCAAGAAGTCTGACTCATTTTTTCATATTTAACTTGGTACTGGCACCAAGAACATCTTAAAGAGATATGACACCATAATAGAGTCAAAAGATCTTATAGGTTCAGAGGGAGCCAATTTGCACATGAAAAGGAGGCAAACATTTTATGAGACTCAGAGGGAGCAGTCCCTGCATATGAGTTAGTCCATGACCTACAACAGAGATGGTAGCTTAGTAGAGTCAAGGGTTACTATCGGTTTCTTTTAAAAAAAAAATTCTATTAAAAGGAAACTTGCCCGGTGACGGGAAATTCTAAAGGAAGCATAAAAGAATTCAACACCTAAGGTTCATTTTTCAAAGAAAGCAAGAAACCAGATAAGTACTCCAGTCTTATAGCTAAATTGAATCTTGTGATTGATTCAGAACCTTCCACATTTGAAGTGTGGGAAGATGCCTTGATAGAAGAATATTGAATCAATTCTGAAGAATGATGTATGGGCAGTGTTTTCAAAGACCTCGTGACAAATCAGGGGTAACCTCCAATGATCTTATAAGATAAATCCTACAACAGATGATTGTATTGAGGATAAATTTGTGTCTCGTGTTTTCTCTTCGAAAGAAGGGATTATCTATGACAAGATCCTTACTTCCATCAGGATCTTTTGTCACAGTGTTTGATTTGGAAACTTCATCTAATAGATGTTGAGAGGTTAAGCAAGAAGCTATCCATGGGAAATAATCCCATAGATTATAACAAGCTCCGAGAGATTGGTATGAAAGTATCGACAATCTCTCTTCAGAGTCTAGGCTTCACCATGAGTTTGTAGATACCAATCTTTATATAAAGATTATACAAAATCATCATGTTATCTTAGGATGATCCGTTCCTTACAGGAAAGGAAATCTTTGATAGCTCAGATTAAGAGGGAGCTCTTTACCAGAAGTTGAAGACTTGGGTCTGAGCTTAGAGGTGTGACAGAAACTGGGCGAGATGTTTCTCTCACAAGAGTAAATATGCAGTTGATGTATTTTTTGGCATGTTGAACTATAAGTCCATGATCTCTAACCTAAAGAAACTACAAGATTAGGTTACTGGTTCAGAACTAGAAGACCCCACTGTATATCGACAGATCTTTGGGTCATGGGTCTTTGATGTATCTCGTACATATGAGACCAGACATCTATTATGCAGTAAATGCTCTCAGTCAATTCATGTGTGAACCAAAGAATATACATATAGTTGCTGTGAAGCATATTCTGAGATATGTTCCGAGAACTATAGCTTATGGTCTCAGATACACTTCCAGTGGAGGTGTAATGCTCCATGGAATTACAGATTCAAATTGGATGGGAAATATAGTGGATTGGAAAAGCACTTCTAGATATTGCTTCAGTTTGGGTTCAACAATGATTTCCTGGTCCAATAGGAAACAAGGCTCCATAGCCCAAAGCACTGTAGAAGTAGATTACATTGCTGCAAGTGTTGCTAGCAGAGAAGCAGTGTGGCTTAGGAAGCTACTTTCAGACTTGTTCAGTTCAGATCTTTGAACCCATAGTCATTCACTGTGACAATCAGAGTGGTATAAAGCTCACCGAGAATCCAGTGTTTCACGACAGATCGAAACACATTGAGATGAGATACCACTATATCCGGGACATGGTTCAGAAGAACGTTCTCAGCATTCAACATGTTCAGACGGTAGAACAGATGACATATATTTTTAACAAGCCACTGTCCCTAACAAAGTTGTATACTTTCGTGACAAGCTTGGTGTAGCTGAGAATGCCTCTCTTTCTGAGAGGGAGTGTTGAATTTAAATCAGCTACAAGAGCCATCCTCTAAAAGGATGGCAAAGACCCTAGCTGAGATCTAGGGCCCCCAATGCACTCCTGGGGATTTGGTTTGGGACCAAACAGTCAGGGCCATGGAAAAAGACCCTTGTTAAGGGCTCCCAGTAGTTGACTGGGGTTCTTGGTCCGGGACCAAGCAGAAAAGACTCTTGTTAGGGCCCCCAGTAGATGACTGGGGTTCTTGGTCTGGGACCAAGTAGTAAAGGCCCTTAAAGAGGGCCCCCAGTATATGACTAGGGTTCTTGGTCTGGGACCAAGCAGTTAAAGTCCCTAGATAGGTATAGGGCCCCTGGACATGTTCCAGGGTACCCATGCCTAGGGCATAGGTTGATCCTTGGTCTTGTACCTTGGTGGATAAGACCCCAGAAATGTTCTGGGGCAACCTGGTCTTTGATCAGGTGTTTTTTGGTGTATGACCCTCCTTGAAGGTGGGCATGACCACATGAGGGATGTATCCCATATGCAGTGATGATAAAGTTGAAAAGGTCACCTTAAGAATTATATGGACATATGTAAACCTCTCCTAAACCCTCCACCCTTGGTCTTGTTGGGCTTGATTTTGTCTGGGGTTTGTGTTTTTGTGATTTAGGGGTTAATACAAGAAATAATTAATAAATAGAAATTGGAAAATATATTTGATTAATATTTATATTAATTAAATATATTAATTTTATTATTATTTCTTTTAATTAACCCCCACCTAAAAGTATAAATATAGACCCCCCCCCTCTCTTTTAGTCACTTATTTTTTCTATCTCTCCTAAAGAGTGGCAGATTGCTCCTTACAACAGTTCAACCCTTTTCGCATCAGTTTGGCTCTCTTACATCAGTTCAACCTTCCCTCTCTTAGCAGATCAACCTCCTCTTGTCTCAGTAGATCGACCTCCTCTTCTCAGCAGATCAACCTCCTCTTGTCTCAGCAGATCGACCTCCTCTTCTTAGCAGATCGACCTCCCCTTTCGATAGCTTGACCTCCTCCTGTAGCAAATTGGCCTCCTCTTGTAACAACTTGGCTTCCTCTTGCTATAGATTAGCCTCCTAGTAACCTAGCGGCTCCTTTGTTGACAGTCCTCTGACTTTTACTTCTGGCAGGGTTTTTGATCCGAGTCTTGCTGTTTTGTTTTGTTGGTTGAAAGTATGTGGAGTGATTCATTGTTGAGATTTTTGGTGTTGTGATCAGTCAGGGAACAAAACCCTTTTCACTGTTTGTCATCTCATAACAGAGTGCCTTTTGTGAGGGCCATTGGAATTCTAAGAAAGGTGGCTGGTCCATCCTTAAAACAGCTGTCCCACATCCTAATTGGTCTATTCTTTCTTGAGGGTGTTTGAAGTAAAATTCTGGTGGAGGTTTTATTGTCCTATATTTCTCTTTGACAAATAGATCTTACCCATGAGGTAGATCCATGATCTTAAACTTTTTCTGAGCATATTTCAGTGGATCTTCATCACCTATGTGTGGCTGCACTCCTTCAGTGATTTGAGGTAAGTCTTCAAGGTAAGATTCACTATTTAAGATCTATATGTTTCTAGATCTGCTTTATTAAACCTAGATCTATATGTTCTGAATCTTGTTTTTAGCTTAGATTTATTTCAGATCCACTGTTTTAGATCAGTTTTAGATCTATATAGGATCTATTAACTAGATCTATTATTGAGATAAATTTGTATCAGTTCTAGTGCTTAATAAGTCTGTGTCAGGACTAGTTTCTGTTTTGATAATCTAATGTTTTTGCTAACCAAGAAATAGATCACTGGTTGAGTTTAAATATAGTCTGTTCAGATCTGAGTTATTCTTTCAAGTTTAGTATCTATGGATGTGTTCTAGTTTCTCTTCTTTTAAGCAAAAGAAAAAGACATTTATGTTCTGCATTATTTCTCTAATTCTAACACATTCAATGTAAGGTGGACTAGGTCCACTATATTAATAAAGGCCCATTATGGTAGTTAGATGTTATAAATGTGAGAAGGCTCTCTAGAAGGTTCCTAGGAGATAGAGAGAGATATATAAAGAAGAGTAAATAATGTAATAGAACATAGTGAAGAATATTGTGAATGTATCAAGCATTGCTTGAGGAGTGTTGTCCTTCCTTAAGGATCAATATATGGTGTTACCCTACCTCAAGGGTTTTGACTATTTCTTGTGTTCAATATTTTGGTGAATGGTTTGAGTTTTTCTTGTTGATATTGTGGGTTTATTTTGATATTTATCTTCAGATCTATTCAGGTACTTAACAAGATATTTATGTCACTCTCTATGCACTGTTCTTCTTCCTCTTGCACATTGTTTTTCCTCTTTTTCCTCAAAGGAAGTTTGTGTGAACTCTCAATTTTTTCCGGAGGGGTATTCTTTTCTTCTGCATCACCTGAACTAATGTTGGTCACTTTTCTAGTAGGGTGGGCCACTGGAGCATTGCTCTGAGATGTTGTAGTTTTAGGAGTAACAATTGGGTACTGGGCGCTCTTCTCACTGGGACCCTTTCCTTTCTTCTTGTAAAATTCATTAGTACTAAGTACTTTCTCCAATTCATCAACATTATGAGCAGGCGTGACTAGGTTGTTATCTTCTTCTTCACCGCCAACATATGTTCCACGAAAATTCCGTTAGGTTCAAACCCCTTTATCTTTTCATCATATTTCATATTCAGATTGTGGAAGTGGTTTGCAAATTCATCGATTTTGTTTATATTTCTGAATACAAAGTCTTCTATTTTCCAAGGCAAAGGTATGAATTGATTTTTCCATTTCTCATGGAAAAAGTGAAACAAAAAATTATACTGCCTTGCGACTTCCACAATAATTTTTTTATTAGATACATGGCATGAAAGAAAGGATGGATTTTCCTTAGAACTGAAAATACTGATAAAATTGTGATTTTCTATTTGCTCCAACGTCCCCTTTTTATCCAGGAATTTATTTGCCTGGTTAGATATTCTGGGGGTATCTTTTCCAAACTATAATCCTTTTAAAACTAAAACAAAATCATTGAAAACTTCATAGAAATGCAAGGAATCTGTGTGTCTCCACAATGCTTGGTACCAAAAGGTAACTGGGTCAAGTTCATAGTTCACCCTTTTACAAATAGAAAATTTTGGAAAATGACATCAATATGCTATCATAAACACCAAATAAGAAGCCATAAAGCATTTCTTGTCTTTTTTGTACTGTGACAATTGGGAGGAGATTTCAATGGAAATCAATTTTCCCCAATCGAAAATAGCTTGCTCTTTGACTGTAAAATATAAGATATAAAGAATCATACGGGAAATGCTGGTGGTACTTTCTTGGCTTGTCACCTTGGTGAATAACCAAGCAATTTCCTGAAAGGGGTTTTTGAACGAGTTGAGCTGCAACCTGGTAATGTCTTCAGGGACAATCGTGGGATTTTCCAGGAACTCGTGCAAGAGGTCCATGCCGTTGTCATGCTTTTTCAGGAAATCCATGCAATCCTCTCCTTTGAAAGTAAGTGTTGTCTCATGGAGCTTCAACATCCTACAAAAAACTTGAAGTGAAAGAGAAATGGGAGAATGGTCTTGAAGTTGAATAATCCACTGACTTGGTATGTACTTCTCAACGCACCATGCAACCATTTACTTGCAGTCAAAAACCTCAGGGAAAGACCTTGCATGAGAAATTCCAGATGTCGAGATCACTTCCTTTTGAGAAGAAGGGGATGAATAGTAAGAATACGCTCTAGACCACTGAAAGTTCTGGTCCTCACGTCCAAAAATATTCAAAGTATCTCCGCAGAGCTACTGTTGAGCTGTTATTTCCATAAGTTGACGAGAGTGTTCTTTTAATACAGATAATATTAGAAATGAGCAATTGAGAGAGATAACTATAATATAATCTTCAGAAAATCATGCTTTTGTTGATATTATGGTAGCTTCAGGAGGTATTTACCTCCACGTGTAAACCTGATGAGAATAGAATACTCCGAGAAGCAAGAAGAAACCTTAATGAGTTGGCTAATAACCCTAGGAGACTTTTTGGTTCAAGAAGGTAATTTATATTAGGTTATTAGCCTCCAAGAGAAGTAGTCGGCTAGAAGAAATAATATATACTGAATAGACAGATACCCAGAATGAGAAGTCGGCCTAGGCAGTTAGCCATAATTACTATAAATACAGGAGGCCAGTCTTCATTTTGGCAGGTAGTCTCAGAATTGTAGAGCAACACTTGTGCGCACTACAGTGCCCAGTTTTGTGCGCATGTTTGGAGGAGAGCTTCCATTGCAGCTGCTGCAACTAGCAGATCAGTTTTGGCTTGGACTATCTCTTGGCTAGGGTTTGGACTATCTGATCAGCTCTTGTTGGTGCTCTATCCTTGGAGAAAGGTGCACTACCCTTTGTTTGGCTATCTAGCCTAGGGTTTTCTTCCGGAGTGATTCTCTGTCAAGGTTAAGGTGCTCAGAGGGTGGCTTCGGCCTATGGTTGGGTGATAATAACGATATTGTCAATGGTAAAAAGAGCACATCCATTATATTCTAACAGGTTATGGGCCCACACCTCCTTCATTTAGTCTAACCGCTGGAAGGAAACATATCCGTAAGGATATTAAGCTCATTGAAGAACTGCTGCTAGGGTTTCTAGCAGGAGCAGACACCATATCACTGCTGCTAGGGTTACTAGAAGGTGCAGTTGCAGAAACCCTAATCCTCTCGTTGAGGCACCTTAAGTGAAGGGATTGACCTAATTTTTGGACAGATCAATGTGCCCTAGCCTAGCACATCTCCTGATACTCTCAGCGAGCCAAGACGTCAAGTTTGATTTTTTGGTCAAATCTAGGGTTTGACCAAATCAAAAGCAACCATGACTTACTCTATGAAGTCAGAAAACAATTTATATGGAGATTCTAACTCCAGAGGGTGGAAGACAAGGATTGACCTCATCCTTGCCAAGAATAAAGTGTTGGATATCGTCAAAGGAAATATCGTGGAACCAGAGTTTGAAAAAGGAAAAGAGAAGGAACCGCATAATGTTGCAGTTATGGAGAAGTTCAAAGACGGTGATATCAATGCCATGAGTATCATAGTGGAATCTATAAAATACCACTTGATACCCTACATCTCCCATCTTGACTCATCAAAGAAGATGTACGATGCCCTAACAAAACTCTTCTTAGTCAGAAACATTGGACAAATAATGAGTCTGAAGAATGAGCTCCGTGACATGAAGATGAATGATGATGACAACATAAAATCATACTTTGTGAGAATCTCTCAGTTAAGAGATCAACTACAAGATATTGAAGAGATCATTTCAGAGAAGTAATTGGTAAACATAATACTCAATGGTCTTCCCAAGATGCGGGATGCATTTGCCGCAAGCATGAACACAAAAAAGGAGTATCCAACATTTGAAGAACTTTGGACTTGCTGTGCTCAAGAAGAATCCAGGATCAATGCAAAAGAAAAACCCCAAAAGGAGTACGATGATCAAGCCTTCACAACAAGATTCAAGAATTTCAGGAACAAAAGGAAGTTTGGTTCAAGGAGGAAGCCAAATCAAGAGAAATATATTTCAGAAATACAATGCTTCAAAAGTAAGGTCACTACAAGAATCATTGTCCTGAGCTAAAGAAAAGGAAGGAGAAACACGAAGCATCAGTTTCCGAAGAAAAGGAACCTACAAAGAAGACTAAGCAGGATGAAAGAGATCTCTTCTTCTGAAGGTAACAATACTCTTCTTAGTTCTTGTACATATCTTGTTTTCATAGTCTATGTACATATCCTGTATATCTATCTCTTGGAAGATAATGTGTTCCAAGAAGAACTATACTTATGGAAGAACAACAAGATAAGGATTGCTATCCTTATACAAGTTAGACAATACACATGAAAGGATGAATTACATCAAACAAATCATGTGGAAGATATTACAAGATAAGTCGAAATCAGAATCAATCATGAAGAGACTTAGAAGAAGCAAAGACAAAAAGAAGTCAACAATCAAGAGGAAATTGGAGAAAGACTCATGACGACAATAAAGACATAAGCGTGGAATCTGTTAGACGGAGGAAGCCGATTATATGCACTCATACATGAAGCGAGGATTAGGAGGGATCTAATCTGATTATATGCACTCATACATGAAGCGAGGATTAGGAGGGATCTAATCCTATGATCCATTGAAGATGATGAAGTATATATCCATGGTAGTAGCCATGAAAAGTAGTACGTGCTCAGTTCAACCTTAGAATAAGTCTTCTTTGAAGAGAATCCTTAAAGTATCCCTGGTTGTCCATCCACATCCATGATTCTATAATGAAAGGAAGAAGTGGAATCTTTAGGGCATGGACTCTACAATAAACTCCATGGACCCAACAGCTAAAGAAAAACATGAGGAAGAACATGAAAGAATCCAATAAAGAAAGAAAATCTAGAACAACCAATCATTGTATTAAGAATCACAAGATTACCAACCTGATATGAACTGAATCAAGCAGAGGAACTGAAATTTGTGATGAAGAACAATGTATACATATGCAAGCATTGAAAGATCCAAAACTAGAGGTTCTCCCAGATGGAGGGAGAAGACTATGATGATTACTTGTTCCAATAAACCAGACATACCTCTACATGAGTCTTTATATCATCCACAATATCCATGGGTTGGAGTTGTACATCAGATAAATGAAAAGACTGTTCTCCAGAGCAATTGAATAGAGAGCGTATGAAGAGCAACCTCAAGACTTTGAAGCATACAAAAAAGAGACCCTTGTATGCATATAACTTGGTGGAGAACCTCTAGTGCACAATATAAGCGTGGTGAAGATCTTCTATAACAGAGATATTGTATCAAGATGGTTACTCAGAAGATCAGATCTCATGATGACAGAACAAGTGCCACATGTATATGTTCCAGTTTTCCAACAATGATATACTTTATTGATCAGAGCTACATGAAGCCTTCAGAGAAACCAGTGTTCCAAACCAAAGTACATTTTAAATCAAGCATTACATTATCCGTGATAAAGTCCAGAAAGGAGAAAAGTGGTTCTCCAATACATATCTCCACATATGAGCAGATAAGAAGACATTTTGGTAAAGCTTCTATCCAAGATGAAAGAGTTTGTGTACTCAAGTTGGAGCTCGTGGAGACGACTTCCTTATTGAAAAAGGAAGAGATGACTCCAAGGTTGGGAGGGAGCACTGATGTATTATTGATTGATGGACAATCATTTTTTCAGTTAGAAAAATGGTCAAGGATAAGTAGAATCTTTCCAGTTTGGAAAGTGGATTGAGATTTCTGATGGATAGACATTTTCCAGTTCGGAAAATGGTCCAGATTGCTGATGTACCATAGACAACGACTTCCCATTGTGGTTAACATGGGAAGTGGTCTAGGGTAGTCTCTCTTCTTTAGGGTTACTCAAGAAGACTGGCCCGCCTCGCCGGAAAACTATTTCTCATTGTGGTTAACATGAGGAATGGTCTGTTTTGGAGGTTGGTGCAGGATAGTCATTTCCTCTTGTAGTTAACATGGGAAATGGTCTAGACAGTCATTCCTTAGGGACGATTCATTCTCTCCAGGTTTCACTTTGTTAAGTGTTGGAGGAATGGCCCAGGGTGGGGAATGGTCTAGGTTCAACAATCAGGGACAGGAATTCCTTAGGGCAGACTCATTCTCTCCAGGTTACACTTTGTTTAGTGTCGGAAGAATGGCCCAGGGTGGGGAATGGTCCAGGCTCAGAAATCAGGACAATTGTTCTTCCTTTCTTGAGAAGAATAGTCCATATATCTCATCATTGATGTCTTACTTTTTGAGGGCAGATGCTCTTCCAAGATCTCACAGATGTGAGTGGAAGAATGGCCCAGATGATTCTGTTTTATATCATAACATTGTTTCTATGCAGGTCGATATCATATGATTATTATGAAGACTGTATGACAGTTGATGAATATTACTGTGGTGGATGTGTTCCACTATTTGTGACTATACGTTAATGATCAAGTACCTGTGTGATACTTGGTGTGGTAGTGTATCACTGATTTGTAGTTTTGTACTACTTTGGATAGACACAGTTGTGTTCTATTGAATGATATTGTTCTGATTGCCTTGAATACCATCAACAATGTTGAAAATCATTACCAGCTAGATGGAAAATCAATGAACAGAGATTTCCCAAACAGAAAATGGTTCAGAACATTTATTATTCTAGATTATAAGAATAGCTCTTGTGTCACTCTGTGGAGTGAGCATCATGTCTGATTACTCAGATAGAGTATTGTTCTGAGAGATGATGCAATTGATGACATTGATGGTGATGATGGTGCTCATGATCTAGTCATGAGATAGTCTAGACGACTATGTTGATGCTACCGGGTGAATGGTATGTTTTGTGCTCAAGACCATTACATGTAATACCTCCCTAGCTAGGAGGGAGTGTTGATATTATGGTAGCTGCGGGAGGTATTTACCTCCACGTGTAAACTTGACGAGAATAGAATACTCCAGGAAGCAAGAAGAAACCCTAATGAGTTGGCTAATAACGCTAGGAGACTTGTCGGCTCAAGAAGATAATTTATATTAGGTTATTAGCTTCCAAGAGAAGAAGTCGTCCAGAAGAAATAATATATATTGAACAGACAAATACCCAGAATGAGAAGTCGGTCCAGGCAGTTAGCTAGAATTACTATAAATATAGGAGGCCAGTCTTCATTCTGACAGGCAGTCTTAGAATTGCAGAGCAACACTTGTGCGCATTGCATTGCCTAGTTTTGTGCGTAGGTTTGGAGGAGAGCTGCCATTGCAATTGCTGCAACTAGTAGATCGGTTTTGGCTTGGACTATCTCTTGGCTAGGGTTTGGACTATCTGATCAACTCTTGTTGGTGCACTATCCTTGGAGAAAGGTGCACTACCCTTTGTTTGGATATCTAGCCTAGGGTTTGCTTCCGGAGTGATTCTCTGTCAAGGTTAAGGTGCTCGGAGGGTGGATTTGGCCTATGGTTGGGTGACAATAACGATATTGTCAATGGTAAAATGAGCACATCCATTATATTCTAATAGATTTAATGTGGTTTAATGAGAAATATCCTCTATCCCTTCGCTTATTTGCCAATATTTATGGAAATTGCATGATGAGTTATTAGCATTAAACCATACTAAATGCATATTGGGAAAATGCAGGGATGGCGGGGATGGACAAGAGCGATTAGGATTTGGGAATTTTTGTGAACTCGCCAAATCGGGAAACCGCGAGCCCGTGGTTGCGAAAGATCAAAATAGTCTAAGTGTCGTAATGCGGTCGATCATACTCAATATGGGAGAGATGAGATGCTTAGGAGCACAGTAATTCTGATAGTCATAATGTAGATCACGGATCTTTGGGTGCGGAATGGTTATCACAGAACTTGGAATATGAAATCTTGAACTCATGAACCCGCGGTTGGAAAAATGGTTAATGGTTAAGTATATAATAACATGGCGGTCGATCAGAATCATGATATGGGGATATGGATGGAGGCGAGAACCTGTGAGTAAGACAACCCATGAACCTGTCGTTTTGAGAAACAACTAAGTATAGTAACCAGAAAGGGACAAATAAAGGGGAGAAGAGAAAAAAGAAATCTGGGTAAGTATATAAGAGGGAGAAGAAATGGAAAAAAAGAAGTTAGGAAAATAGAAAGGGGAGGAAAAATCGAAAATGAGAAATGGTCTCAATAGTGCCCCAAGGCCACGTGGAATTCTCCAAGGGTGAATGAGTGTGCAATGAGGTGTGTCATCACCCTCAAGTCATGCCAATCATCTTCAGAACTACTCCATCCATCAAACCCTAGACCCCAAAGGTGACATCAAGGATAGAGGGTGACATCATAGGCCTCCAAAGGACACATCCAAGTGCAAGAGGAGTGCAATGTTGTCCCCAAGTGATGCCAAGGTGACTCCAAAGGCAACATCCTCCATCCTATGTGCACAAGAGCTTTAAGATGCTCTGCCCAACCTGTTCTTCCAACCCATATGATTGGAAAAATGACTAGAACTGCTCAAACCAAGCCCATATGTCCATCATCCAAGGTTTTGAGAATGTGAGAGCCAATGTTTGAGGGTGGTGAGTCGCTGAATGACCCATTTCTCTTTGTCACATGTGCCAAAGTTCTATAATAAAGGCACAACATCCTGGGTGCAATCCTAGGACATCCCTCAAGAAGCATGTCAGGGCCATCCAAAGCAAGCCAAAGTATAAGATAAGTTTAGCCAATGTTCATAAGAAACATTAGTCCTTAAGACATGCAAAGTAAGTTGCAAATTAAGATATAAGCCATGTAAAATGATTCACCCCAGTATCTCCTTTAAGCATCACACTGGTCAAAACTCCATGTGAGTTACCAAGTTTAATTATGGGAGGGTGTTTATCCAACCCTATCAGGTGTGCCACCTAGATATGAAATAAAGTAACCCAGGTAGAGGGATAGGTTCTGAGAGTGACAAGGGAAAGTAAAAAACCCATCAAGAGTAAGTGTGAATGTGATATGGTATTAGGGTTTACTTTATGGCATATGGTATCCATCTCTATGAGCGCCTTTGTAAAGGGAGCACTTGCTTGCTTGAGATACCATTTCCTCGATACTTTTTGCATTCTGAACCCCTTATTTACCTTTTGATACCCAATTATCATTTGCAAGTCCCCTTTCTAAGGTTTCAAGCTTCATTCCTTTACTTTTTATTGGGAAGTAGTCCCTTATAATTGGTGCATTCATTCACATTTGGACAAGGGAAATTACCATTAGAGGGGGTATAGCTCAAGTTGGCCTGAGGATTTTATGCTGGCCTTTATAATTTAGCAATAGCATATACATATAGCAACTGCATCAACCTTTGGGCCTTTAGCCTCTTCTTCTCATGAGAGAATGGACCATACCCGAAGTTTAGGATATGTGAAATGCTTCAAGATAGAAGGTGTTAAGTATGACCAAGAATGGGAGGTTAACCTTGGGAGGGCCCGCTAATATTACCCCTTTTCCCTGGGTGGTGACAACATGAGACTAGAGCACAAAAGTTGACCACCAAGGTGAAACAAGGAAACTGTCACAATTTCCCAAACCAATGATCCATTATCTAAATTCAACCAAGGATCTTCACCCACATGCCCGATAAATCAAGTAAAACACTTTACATGAAATATGGACTAACATACCTCATGATGACAATGGCTTATTGTCTCCCATGCTATGGATTGCTTGAATGTGATGAGCCTTGGCTGATCTGTGTTGGGAGGAAAATGAAGGGGGCTGCTGGGATGCCATCTATGGACATGCTTATCATCATCATCATGGTGTAGATCATGTTCTCCATTGCAAGCCTTGACACATGATCTCCTCTAGTTACCCCTAGGCACCGGGGGGGTAACACAAGGTTATAATATTTCAGGCCTGTATCTCGTACTACCTACATCATCAAGAGTGGAGGGATCCAGATACGAGCGCCTATAGTGCTGCATGTGAGACTTGTATCGAGAGTTCCTCAGCATGTTTGATGATTACACTATCAAATCAAAACATATAATTCTAAATCTGGGGAAATCTAATTTTCTTTTGATATCCAATCTACCAAGTTTGTGATTTGAACCGACGTTGGCTGCAACCCTATAATAGTCGTCTATGCTTTGTAGGGCATCTCAAAATCGAATCTTGGGATTATCAGTGACCTAACATAGATAAGTTATAAAATATGATCTCCAATTGATGTGAAACGATGTCGCGACCCAAAAAAAATGTGGTAAAAACCAAGGGGAATATTTGAATTGTATGGGTGAAGGATGTTGAAACTGCACAACATTTTATTCCAGGTGCCTTAGATTCCCAACTTGGAAGAGTGCGAGTAGTAAGTAAAATAAAATGTGCAGTACACAGGAGTCTCAACAAAATGCATTGTTATTACATGATTTGTAGTTAAGGCAAATCCCAACCCCAAAAACAAGTGTGTGAAACAACTGGGGACAACTATCGTTGTCACCTCAATAGATATCCCCCTCATTTTATTGATGGACAAATCCAACACAAGGGACTCTTCTCAAGTGACCCTAGGGGGATTGTAAGGGAAAAGTCAAGGAACTAAAGGAACAACCCTATAAGTCACGATAAAAGGTTCTTGAAGCCTAATGGAGGATGAATATAGGTCAAGGAAATGCCTCCAATTAATAGTACCTTAGTGATACATCTATAACATTATTGATCATTATAAAGGATTTCACACCCTCATCGTCCCATTCGAAAACTTGGTATTTGTTCAACACCTTGGAAATTGTCTTCATAATCTCGACAAAGTTTGGGATGAATCTTTTAACACAATTCATCTTTCCTAAGAAAGATTGAACCACCTTCTTACTTCCTGACAAAATTATTTGTTGGATGGATTCAACTCTTGTGGGGACTATCCTAACTCCTCCTTTGGAAACCACATTACCAAGCAACTCAACTTCATCGACTCCAAAAACTGATTTCTTTGGATTGAGGGATATCCTATATTTTCTACATCTTTCAAAAATCCACCTTAGATGGTGTATTTGATCACCCATATCCCTAGAAAATTCAGTTAAGTCATCTTGGTATATTTCGATAATCTCCCCTACGAGGTCCCTAAAGGAAAACTCCATAGCCCTTTCAAATGTTGATCCTACATTCATAAGGCCAAATAGCATACTAATGTATTCATATGTTTTCGGTGGATCCGTGAATGCATTCTTTTTCCTATCCTCTTTCTTTACTAATACTTGGTTATACCTTGAAAAAACATCAAGCATAGATAACATGTTTTCCCTTGTGACCCTTTGTAATAGATTCTCCATGTTTTTGTAGATGCAGAGGCTTGTAATGGATAACCATGGCAAAAAAAGTAGAGAATGATTCTACTGATGAGAAAAATGATTTTCTCAACACACAAGACATGGCTCTCGAACTTATCTGTGTTTCTATTTCTCCCGAACTACAATATAATGTAGAGGAGGAATCACTCTCTACTTCGTACAAACTATGGACCAAATTGGAGGTTCTATTTGGGAATAAGAAAGACTGTGAAGATTGCATGTAGAAGATTGAAAAGATAGGGCCAACAGAAAAGCCACTGAAAGATCAAGCCTCTTAGTTTGAAGAGCCTTCTACACAGGTTTCTACAAAACTTTTTGTCCCATTCATTCGAGATGATGTCTACTCTATTTCAGATATTTTTTCTGAATCACATGTGGAAGATATCATGCATCCATCTTAGGAGCCACAAACAAATAGATTCACTTTAGGAGTGGCCTGGAAAATGCCAACACTAGATCAGTTTATTAAAGCCCCCACGCATGAGCAAATAATCTCATGAAAATGGGGATAATCAAGGGACCCAATGTGCATGCACTTGCTGTGCATGAAAGCAACGATGCTTCTGAAATTCTTTGTAGACTTTCAAGCAAGGGTATAGACATAGAGAACCTGACAAAAGATGCACACAAACATCCAAAAAATATTATGACATGTTTCAAACCCAAGGCAGGCATACCTATGCTTGGGTGATCAAGACTTGCAAGATATGGCCACTATAAAATACACTGCGGATCCATAATTGTATTGATAAAAAGGTATAGCCACCGAGGATACAATGTGGATCTATACTCTGATGACCTGAACTGATCGTAGCCATGAAGAATACACAGTGGATCTACGAGATGAAAAGACATAGCCACGACCAATACAAAGTGGATCTATGTAACAGTATATGTGTCATTTTTCAAAAGAAACTCCTTCGCAACCTGGGAAAAGTACATATCAAAGTGATCACTCAACCCAGGGTCTTCTTACCGATCCTGATGTAGTACGAATCTAACCATGTGAATAGATGTCCTGATGTCGAACATGGCAGAAACCACTTGATTACCGGTCAATGATGTAAACCGTTAACAAGTGCGAGGGAGATCACCATTAATGTCAATGATTCCCAAGGTGCCCTAGTACATTCCAACGAATGTGAATGGATGAGCTGGAGTCGAACATCCGTGGAATCATTCGATCAGAGGTCAATGATGTAAACCCACTGTCAAATGTGAGGAGGCCTGCCATTGAGGCATACATGTCCCAAAGTACTAACTAGTTTCTAAGCCTAATTCCTGGATAATGTGCTGAGGTCAACAAGAATAAGCTCGTCGAAGGAGGGCCTTGATGTATCCCCCATCAACGACACGAAACGAACATAGATATGTAATTGGTAGATCAAACGAACATGGACTGACATGGGTTTTGAGATAATATATTTGTGATGGCTGACTCTAGAGGCGGATACTTCCCTTGAACACTGAGGCACAACAACAAAACATGACATGGACCAAAACTTGATGATGCAGTGGATGTTGTGACTTGCGTCGGGTGATCCAAAGGAGTGAAAGAAACTCGAAGGATTGGCTCAGTATAGAGGTTCAGCGGATTATGATGCGTGCAAATGACAAAGTGTTGTGTTCAAGGGCGACTCTAGGAATTGCTTGATAATGTTCTCAAGAGACTACTTGGATTACTTCTTTCAAATTTTCCCCCATCTAGATACACGAGTACCTCTTTTTGATTTAATGAGCTCGAGGAGGGTAACACATGCTCGACATAACTCACCTTCGGTAAGTTCCTCTTCCTTTGTTTAACGAACCGGAAGAAGTAAGGGTTCGGTCCCATATGGGTCTGTCGATGTTTGTTTTAGCGAGTCCAAAGACATAAAACTCAAAGGTTTTTCATGATTATAGAGTTTGGAAAAACACTTAAAAGAGAACTCTCTCAGTTCCTTTTTCGTACAGTTAGTCTCACGAGGCCGAAAAAGATATAAACTACCACTCAAAAGACGCCCTTTCGAACCTTTTAACGAGTGTGAAAGGAATCAAGATCACTCAACGATCTTTTCATATTTAGAGAGTCTGAAAAGAGTTTAAAGATAACTCCAGGGGGTTCCTTTTTCGTGTATCCATACAGGTCCTAAAAAGAGATACAAGTCTACCCAGATGCATTCTCATGTATTTACGAGCACGAGAAAGAACAAAGACTAAGCTTGGTATGCCCTCAAGATAATTTTGAGAAAGGGAAGGCCTGAAGGGCCTCCTCTCCTTTGTAGCTCATCCATAATGATATGATGGGACCCTTTCCCCATCCTTCCATCAACAAAGTAGGGTACATGCTTACATTTATTGATGATTTCTCATGATACACTTGGGTGTATTTTCTCAGATAGAAGTCAGAGGTTTTTGAGCATCTTAAAGACTTAAAAGCACATGCAGAGACTCAATTCAGGAGAAAGATCAAAATCCTCCGCACAAATAATGGTGGGGAATATGTGAACTAATATGTCCAACATCTTTGTTCAAAAGTAGGTATACAACTGCAACACATATTACCTTACACTCCACAACATAACATAGTTTCCAAGAGGAAGAACAGATCCCTCAAGGAGATGACCACATGCATGTTGCATGCAAGATCTCTATCGCCCAAGATTTGGGATGAGGCACTTAACTATGCTAACCACATTCAAAACATATCTCCTCATAAATCTGTTAAGGACCAGACTCCTTTTGAGGCATGGAGTGGTAGAAAACTAGTAATCACCCACTTTTGAATATTTGGATCACGTGCATGGGACCACATACCCTCTAAAAAGAGGAAATCATTAGATCCGCAGAGTACCACATGCATATTTTTGGGATGTCTAGATGGTGTGAAGGGTTACAGGTTACTTCATCCATCTACTGATAGGATCATCATTGAGCGTAATGTTTAGTTTGAGGAAACTCCCTTGCATGCACCATTGGAGCCACATGCAAAGACCTCTGTACCACTACCTGCACCAGAAATCAGTGATGATGAGTCTACTCACTCAAATTTGAGCTCCAAATCTAATTCAAAAGATTATGAGCATGTAGATGCTGAGCCACCAGAGATTCCCAAGTGGACACATACCACTCTATAGGAAACCAAAGACCTTGTGGGGGACCTAGCAGATGAGAGCAGGGCGAGGTCTTAGTTTGAGGATCCTCCTTATGCACTCACAAATACTGAATGAGCGATGCCCATGCATTGCTATATGTTTCTAGCTTAAGACTTGCAGACTTGCAATGAAGCTATAGCCATATAAAAATGGATCTGAAGCTAGAACCATATAACAATGCATGGGCATTGTTGGGTTGGTAGCTTTTAGTGCATAAGGAGGATCCTCAAACTGAGATCTCATTCTCCTTTGATCTTCTAGGTCCCCTACAAGGTATCCTGCTCCCTGTAGGGTGATCTGTGTCCACTTGGGCATTTGTGGTGGCTCAACATCTACATGTTCATCATCAAGATGATCATCATCTTTTGAATGAGATTTGGAGCTCAAATTTGAGTGAGTAGACTCATCATCATTGATGTTTGGTGCAGACAGTGGTACAAAGGTCTCTACATATGGGTGCATGCAAGGTATTTTCCTCAAACTAAACACCGTGCTCAATGATGGGCCTATCAATAGAGGGATCAAGTAACCTGTGACCCTTCACACCATCTGGATATCCCACAAATATGCATGCGATACTCTACAGGTATAATGCTTTCCTCTTTTTAGAGGGTACATGGGCCCATGCACGTGATCCACATATTTAGAAGTGGGTGACTACCAGTTTGATGCCGCTCCATGCCTCAAAGGGAGTCTGATCCTTAATGTATCTATGAGGAGATATGTTCTAAATGTGGTTAGCACAATTAAGTGCCTCAACCCAAAGTTTGGGCGGTAGATACATTGCATGCAACATGCAAGTGGCCATCTCCTTGAGGGATTTGTTCTTCCTCTCGACTACTCCATTCTGCTGGGGAGTGTAAGGTGTTACCATCCTAATACACACTTGCAAACGTGAGCTAAGTCCTGCTCACTTAGTGTGTCCTTGGAGGCACAATGCCTAGGTTCAAAGCCCATGTTGTCACTTTGACTTGAACCTCTTCCGTCTAGGATTACTCCTAGGGAAGCCAAGGTGGGTAGACCCTAGTTATTAGATGAGATTAAATGTTGAATTCTAGGAGTTGGTTTTAATTATTTAAAAGGTTAAGGGGAAATATCTAGCCTATATGCAAAGGCAACAGTGCAATGTGCAACAATTCAAATGAAAAGCAAGCCTTTTCCTAGGACAACTAAGACTAGTGCCTAAGATTGGGCAAGGGATCAACTAGAGTTTTAGAGAGATAGATTACACAAGATTACAAAGATTTCAAAATAATAAGACTAGAAACAATTCTACTAGATTAGATACAAGTGTATAACCACTAGATACAAAGCTACAACAAACAATGTCTAAACACAATATACAATAGATGATACAACTATGAACAAGAAATACAAACACTAACTATGTTTCTTGACTTGTGTAGGAAATGAAGATATTTGAAATTAAGAAACTACCAACACATCAAGCCAACATGCTCAACAATAGAGTGTCTCCAAAGGATGCACACTCTATGTGACTGCTTTCAATGGCAAACACAAAATACACAAAACCCAACAATGAAGTTCCTCCAAAAGAGCAAGAAAGATCAAGAAAAGATGGAGAGTCATTGGATTTAATCCAAGGAAAAGATGCATCGCAGAAAGATCAAGACGTTGATCTAAGATCTTGATCAAATGAACATCATTCGTTTAAGGTCTAGAGATGTGAGGAGGTTATGCTCTGGAAAAATATCACTTCAAGATTTTTCAATTTGAGATTGGAAATTCCCGAAGTCCGGAGAGCCGGAGTAAATTTCAACCGTCAGATCCAGAGGGTTACGTAGCAACAGATCGTGAGCTCCAGAGAAATCATTTCGAGAAGTTTCAGTATGAGATTTGAAATACCCGAAGCCCGGAGAGCTGAAACAAATTCTCAACTGCCGGATCATCCGAAGTAAATCTCAGTCGTTAGATCATCCGAAGAAGATCTCAAGGGTCACATTGTCCGAACTGAATCTGGGCCGTCTGATCTAGAGCGTCAGTTTGAGATTTGAAATCCTTGAAGTTCGGAGAGCCGAAGAGCCGAAATAAATTCTTGACCGCCGGATCATCTGAAGTATATCTCAGTCGTCAGATCATCCGAAGAAGATCTCAAGCGTCAGATCGTCCGAAGGGAATCTGAGCCGTCTGATCTAGAAAATACGTGGCATAAACCTGTGGACTCCAGGTAAAGACCCCAAGTAAGCCTCAACCATCCGATTCAAGAGGACACGTGGCAGGAATCTGCATACTTCAAGGGGAAGTGAAGTTTGAGACTTGAGATTTCAGAAGTGTGGAGACCCGAAGTAGATCTCGACCGTTGATCGAGAAAGGAGCAACAGAACCATTGATCTGGTTGAAAGGTCAAATTCTTGAAGTAGAGGTAGAGCCATCAATTAAGAAGGATAGGTGTTCACAGATCATCGACTCCGAAAGATTGGCGTATAGAGGAAAGAAGGGTTTGAGATTTGAAACTCCCAAAGCCCAGATCACGAAATAAATCACAACCGTTGACTTAAGAAGGTTAGATATGATCCACCAGTTTAGGAGAACCGTCAAGATCATGAGATCGATGGTCCCATTGCATTGCGGGGATTGAAGATGTGCGAACTTTAAAATGTTGAAGGCGAGCCCCAATTGAAACCACTGTTTTGGAGAAAGGACACGTGGAGCTTTGTAGTGAATTGCGGGGTGAAAAGTGGGTTTCCCTCAAACCACCTTTGGCCATGCTCGCAATCGCATGGTCACATGAGATCATCACCCAAGGTCACATAAACAAAATATAGGGGAAGGAGCTAGTGCTGCTAGGCTGCACACCGGAGGTTACGCATTGAAAAGTCAACAAAGGCCTTTGCGTGTATAATCCAACAGTGCTGATTAAACAAAATCTGATCGAAGGGTTGATGTCTCACTTCGTGGTTTCTTGATTAGTTACGATTCATATACACTAACTGAATCATTGTTCTGGGGCATTGGAATTATTGTTCTTGAGTAGTTTCAGATTCCTGACTCGGGCGTTGGAATTTGGAGTGTAACGAATGATGAGAGAAGGAATAAAGGAAAAATTTTGTGACAGAGGCAACTTGTTGTTTCTTAGTAAAATAAGTTGAACTATATGTGATCAAGAAGATAGCAGAAACAGATCCGAAAATATGCAGAGATGAAGAACATAAGCTGGACAGAGCAGAAATGGTGAAAACAAAAGACTGTACGAGAACCTAAGAGCATGAGAAGAATAGAGGAAGAGCTGATGGAGAGAGACAACAAGTGGAGCCAAGCATGAACATATAGAAGCATAGCAGAATTGCAGAACATATAAGAAGTGGTAAGTATTGAAATGTCTGTATTGTTGTAAGGTCTTATTCAAATAAATATTTATAATCAGGGAGGTAGGGTGGTGCTAGGGAGGACTATTGTCCTTAGAGTTTTAAGTGGGTGCTTGAATGCAGGGAGTTGTAGCTTCCATCTAGTTGCAGCCAGAAAAACCAGGGTGGTAGGGTGGTGCAAGGGAGAACCATTATTCTCTGTTATATAGGTTGGTGCATATGTGACTGGAAGTTGGTGCTTCCATCCAGTCGGTGTTGGAACACTAAGGGAGTTGGTTCTTCCTTCTAGTGGGCCCTAGAGAAACCAGAGGGTTGGTGCTCTTTACAAGTTGCAACTTGTTAAAGAAGAGGTTGTAGCCTCATTTTGAGTTGGTGCTCAAAGATTGATGATGTACATAACTTAAAAGACTACCTATCATTCTAAGAAGAAGAGGTTTTCTCCCTTTATGAGTTTCCTCATGAATATTTGTCTCTATGTATATCATATGTGTGATTGATATTTATTATTTCTGCTGTTCATGACTTGCATAATCTTTATGATCACTTGGAGAACATTAATAATATTTCAATAGGCATAAAATTGTTTAAGCACAGTAACAACTGATTCCCCCCCCCCTCTTAGTTGTCTTAGTATTTCCAACAATTGGTATCAAAGTAGGTTCCTTTTAGCTAAAGGTAGATCAATAAGCTTAAACATGACAAGTCATGAAGGAACTTCAACCAATAAGCCTCCTCTGTTTGATGGAACACATTTTGCTTTCTAGAAGGTTAAAATGAGAACATACATTATGGCCTTAGGTGCTGATGTTTGGGATGTTGTAGAGACTGGATATACAAAACCTGTTGTGCTAGCTTCCAAAGATGATAAGTTAGAATTCAGATTCAATGCAAAGGCAATGAATTCTATCTTGAGTGGGCTTACTGAAGCTGAATTTGTAAAAGTAATGCAGCTTGATTCTACCAAAGAGATGTGGGATAAACTCATTAGCAGTTATGAAGGAAATGAGAAAGTAAAAGATGCCAAACTTCAGACATATAGATTGAAATTTTAACAACTAAAGATGAATGAGGATGAAACAGTTAATAAATATTTCTTAAGAGTTGAGGAGCTTGTGAGTGCCATGAAGGGTCTTGGTGAGAAGATTGAAGACACATTTTTAGTTCAGAAGATTTTAAGATCTCTACCAAATAGATTTAATCCAAAAGTTTCCGCAATAGAAGAACTGAATGATCTTAAGATTTTGTCCATTGATCAACTTCTAGGAATTCTAACTGCTTATGAAATGAGGATTAGTAAATATAAACCTACCTCTAGAGAAACATCATTTAAAGCCGATAAGAATGAGGATTCTGAGCTTGATGAAATTGAAGCAAAATTTGTGAGAAGACTAAAGAAAGGATCAGACAAGTACCAAGACAAGTTTCCCTTCAAATTTTTTAACTGTGGAAAGATAGGTCACTTTGTATCTAAGTGTCTACACAAGAAGAAGGACCAGAACTCTGAAGGTGAAGAGAAGTACAAATCCAAGAGATTTGGTAAAAAGAAAAGTTTATGTGTAAACAATGATGACTCTTCAGGAGACACAGATAGTGATTCTTCTTGTGAATATAAGGTTAATGACTTTATGCTTATGGCCAAAGAGTATTATGATAGTAAAAACACAAGAAGTGATGAAGAAACTATGGTTGACTTGGAAGGAGAACTGATCAGTGCCCTAGAAGAAATTGCTAGACTCATATTTAAGAAGAAAAAACAAAAACAATTGTTGATACAGTTCGAGAAAGACAATAAAAAACCTGATGAAGACTTTGCCTTGCTAAAAGTGGAATTAGAAGAGGCAAATAAAATAGAGGACATTCTGAAACAATAGTTATCAGAAAAGAAGGCAAGATGTGAAGCCTTGGAAGAAGAGGTAGTAAAAACTAGAAAAGAGATGGAGAAGTTTAAAGCATTGTATCTCCAAAATATTCCAAGCATTAAAGCCTCAACAGAACTAAATGACATTCTGAGCAAACAAAGATCTCCTTTGTTGAAGACTGGTTTAGGCTATTTAAGTGGTTAAAGCAACAAACAGACAAAAAACAAAGAGCCAGTAAAGATGATCAAGTTCCAAGTCAACATACAATCAGACCATGTGAGTACTCTGCCACCAAAAGATAATAAAGACAAGATGATCCCTGATAAAAAAAAAAGATATCAGAAGATGGAACAACAAATTCCAAGAAGAAGGCCATCCTTCAGGTACCAAAATTTCTTCCATGGTTACTGTTTTTACTCTAATTTTGGTCATAAGATTGCAAAGTGTCAAATTAAGTTTAGAAACATGCAACTAAGGAGATCGAGAAATAAACAATCTTTGCAACATAGAACTAAACAACCAATGAGTAGAAAAAGTTGCACCAATCACTTTAAGCTATTGAACAATGAGCTCGAATGCTATAACTGTCATAACTTCGGCCACAAAGCTGCAAACTGCCATCTAAAGAATTACAAAGCAGATCCAAGGATAAAACAATGTCTATGTTTTGAAAGAAGAAAAAGAAGAATGTCACTTAAGCAAGTATGATGAAAGATGGTTATGGCATAGGAGACTTGGACACCTGAATTTTGATCATCTATTCAAACTTAGAAACAGTTGGGCAGTAAAAGATCTTCCAAAAATATCAAATCTATATGATTCTCTGTGCAAACCTTTCCAAATAGGAAAGCTCACTCGGACACAGTTTAAATCTAAGAACTTTGCATCAAAAGAGAAACCTCTTCAATTAGTACATATGGATTTATGTGGACCATCAAGGAAGGGAGGTACATGAAAAGAAAATTATTTCATGTTGATTATTGATGATTATTCTAGACTTACATGGGTTGCCTTTCTGAAAGAAAAATCTGAAGCATTTGAAAAATTCAAAGTGTTTAAGGCTCTGACTGAGAATCAAACAGGAAAAA
>ML806243.1:42267-86451 GCA_009831015.1 Picea engelmannii | reverse complement strand
CCCTTCCCAACATTGAGCATTGGAAAGTATTCTAAAATGATTCGTAAGTAATCATATTTATAAACAACTTCTGAGAATTTGCCAATAGAAAAGATGATTGGAGAAGTTTCAATGAGACAAGTGGTCAAGTTGAGGAAGTTGAGTTGGGAGATGATAAGAAATCACAAATGGCCTAGTACCTTTGAAAAAGATTTTTTATTGTCATGATAGGTATAATCCAAAGAAATAAGTAAGTACTCTTAATGTCTACTTCAAAATTAACATTGGAACCAAAGTAAGTCCCAAAATGATTAAGGTTGGAAGGGGTACTTCTGCAAAAGAGAGAAAGCGATTAGAATAGTTCATGATGCAAGAGTATAGGGATGTGTTTGCTTAGTCATATGATGACCTAAATGTTTACAAAGGTGATATCATTCAACATACTATCCATTTAAAGGAGGATGATAAACCTTTTAGATAAAAGTTAAGGAGAATCAACCCAACAAATCCTTATTATAAAAAAGGAGCTTGAGAAGATGCTCGAAGCTAAAATTGTTGCTCCTACCAAACATTCATCATGGCTTGTTAATTTGGTGGTATTTAGAAATAAAAATGGTGAGATTAGGCTATGTGTGGATTTCATAAATATCAACCAATTGACCCTTAAAGATAATTACGCCTTGCCAAACATGGTGAATTTATTACAAAGGGTCACAAGGGAAAAATGTTGGAAAAATTACTATTTTCGACACACTAGTTTAGTGGGAATTAACTGACTAGTTCTATTTTTACCATCACTATTATGCATGCATGCATTCCTAAGGAAAGCTATCTGCTTGATTTATTTTCTTAATTATGGAATGTTATGTCCTATATATGAGTGTATTCCACTCATTCATTGTATCATATTGATCATCATCTATGTATCAATCATCATCTCATTGGAGTTGTGAATATATTTTCTCATTCTTCCATATTGAATCTATCTTCCTTTCTTGATAAGCTTTGTTTGTACTTGCTTTAGCTAGATATCATGTGCAGGTTTCGATGAAACATTGACATGGTATTAGAGCTACGCTTCTTGGAGAAAGCCATACAAGCCAAAGAATAAGGAAATCAAAGTTTCGACAAGAAAATCTATGTAACGGACATGGTTGCACCCTCTCCCTGTTGAAAGGAGTGACAGTTGCACCCAAACTTATGAATTTTTCAAATTTTGGGTTGTTCACACCCTAGAAACTGGAAAAAGGGTGACCAGGTCGCTCCCAATACACTGGAAAAGGGCTACCAACCAAAACTGGTCGCTTTGTCTCTTAAGGGAAGGTGCGACCACCTCTAAAAGAACCTTTTTGTTTGCAGTTATTTCACCCAAAATATTCACTTTTTGAGGAAATGGGTCATAAGAGAAGTAAATAGACCTATTCTGCAAGAGGGTTTTCAACCGTTTGGAGAAATTCCTTACCATTTTCTCAGAAAATAATTCAGAAGATCACCTCCTGAAACTGATTTGAATTTTCCACTTAAAGTGCCCTTTCTGCAGTGATTTCTTAGTTTTTCACTTGCAGATTGAGAGTAAACTTTTAGGGGTTCTCAGCCACAGTGGGAGAGATGGATATGACAACTATTCTACAGTCAAACTTGGTGGTAATACTCACACCATACAACTATTTTGAGTTTAATCTGAAGGCATAATTCCAACTCAGAAGGAAATGGCTGTACAACTTGACAATGGGGACAGAAACAAAACCTACATCAACAATTAAGAAGATGAGATGGGTGAACTGAAAGGATGAAGCCACATGAATTATTCTTGAATTGATTTCAACTGATCTATGGTTTCATGTTTCCACATGCAAGACTCCAAACGATATTTGGACCACCTTGGAAAGTCTATTTGGAAAGCAAGATCGGATGAGAGGTCATATGCTTGAGGTAGAGTTGAATACTTTGGATTCTAAAAGTTTTGATAATATACAAGATTTCTTTACTAAGTTTAAATATTTGATATTGAGCTTAACATCTTGTGGTATTGATAAGTCTAAACAAGTGGAACAACTTATTCTAACAATCTTTTCCAAGCTAGGACCAAAATACATTGTCTATGTTTCCACTTTCCATTCAGGCATGTATCTCATGGGAACAAATTGGAAGATGCCTATCATGGATCAATTAATTGATTCTCTCACATGAGCAGTAAAAATTGATTTAGATGGGCCTAATCAAGGATCCTAAAGCACATGTACTCACCATGCATGATGGAAAAGGATCATCCAAACAGAAAGGAAAGGGGAAATCACAACATCTAGAGCCAAAGAAGGAGGGATATTTCAAACCCTTCAAGGATTCTTCAGGTTCAGGTTCCAAAGACTCTTCAGGTTTAGGTTCCAAATAAAAGAAGAAGAAGAAGAAGAAGAAGAAGAAGAAGAAGAAGAAGAAGAAGAAGAAGAAGAAGAAGAAGAAGAAGAAGAAGAAGAAGAAGAAGAAGAAGAAGAAGTGCACTTACTGCAATAAACCGAATCATGATGAATCCACATGCATGAAGAAACAGATCGATCTTATGGCTCAAGTACTACAACAAAACAACCTTGGAAACTTCATTCCAAAAGGAACCAAGAAGAATAAGGAAGAAGATCTTGCATCTAAGAAAGGTAATCATCGTGCTCTTGTTGCAATTAATTCCTCATCTAATTCATGGATTATATATTCTGGTGCATCATATCATATGGCAACAAAAGAGGAAGTTTTTACTTCTTTGAGCTCGTGCTCATGACCCCCTATTCTCATGGAGGATGATAATCTAGTAGAAGTAGCAGGAGAGGGGAGAGTGGAACTCCCTAATGGAAGTTTTGAGAATGTTTTATATGTTCCAAATCTTTCTATGGATATGCTCTCAATTTATCAAATCACTTAGAGAGGTAAAAAGGTTGAATTTACATCAGATTCAATTTCTATACTTGACATGCATGGCAACTTATTTATTGAAATTGGTGAGGTAGATCACAAATCGAGGTTGTATAAATTCACTAAGTTTGCTGACCATAAATCCTCCTTACTGCTAACACATGTTGATGATAGTAGTAGAGTATGGCATGAGAGATTTGGTCATTTAAACTTCGGGTACATGCAACGACTTTCCAAGTAAGGAATGGTCAAAGGCTTGCCAAATATTTACTTTTCTGAAGGGGTTTGTGAAGACTCCATTCTTGGAAAACATCATGAAGAGAAGTTTGAAAAAGGGAAGGCTATGAGAGTCTCCTCTTCCTTGGAGCTTGTTGATAGTGATCTCAGGGGTCCATTTCCACATCCGTCCATGAAGAAAGCAAGGTATGTCCTTACATTAATTGATGATTACTCACACTATACTTGGGTTTATTTTCTTAGGAAAAAGTTTGAAGTTTTTGAGTATCTCAAATACTTCAAAGCTCCAATAGAAACACATACTAGGAAGAAAATAAATATCCTCTGTACAAACAATGGGGGGGAGTATATAAACAAAGATGTTCAAAATATTTGTCTTGAGGCTGGTATCTAGTTGCAACATATATTTCCATACACTCCACAACATAATGGATTTGTTGAAAGGAAGAACAAATCTCTCAAGGAGATGACCAATTGCATGTTGCATGCAAGGTCTCTTCCTTCCAAGCTTTGGGATGAGGCACTTAACTGTGTTGCTTATATACATAACATATCTCCTCATATATATGTTGGGGGAATGACACCTTTTGAGGCTTGGAAAAGTGACAAACCAGATGTCACACACTTATGCATCTTTCGATCTCGTGCATGGGCCCATATTCCTTCTGAAAAGAGGAAAGCATTAGATCCACAAAGCACACCTTGCATCTTTGTGGGATATCAATATGATGTGAAGGGGTACAGGTTGATTGATCCCTCTAATGACTGACTCATCATTGAGCTCAGTGTTCAATTTGAGGAGAGTCATTTGCATGCACCTCCAGTGGAACATGCAGATACTCTTGTGCCTCCATCAGTTCCAGACATCAGAGATGATGATTCCATACACTCAAATTTAGACTCAGATTTAGACTCAAATTCAGAGGATTTTGTACATGGATTTGAGCAGGTAGTACATCCAGATGAGGAGCCAACACCAGAGCTTCAACAGATGCCCAAGTGGGAACAATCCACACTTCAATTAGCAGGAAACCTTTAAGGGAATCCATTGGATTCGAGGAATTGATATCAGCATGAGGAGCCCTCTCATGTACTTTAAGCTTCTGAACCTACGATTCCCATGCATTTCTATATGGTTCAATCTTCAGATCCACAGACCTAATATAAGGCCATGGGAAATCCGTTATGGAAAGCAGCCATGCAAGAGGAGTATGACTCACTCCTAGAGAATCAGACTTGGGATTTGGTTCCACTTCCATCAGGGAGGAAACTTGTCAGATGCAAATGTGTCTATAGGACCAAGAGAGCAACAGATGGTTAGGTGATTAGGTATAAAGAAAGAATAGTTTCAAAAGGATTTCAATAGATTCATGGGATAGATTATGATGAGCCATTTTATCCTATAGAAAAGATGGAATCCATTCGCTTGGTTCTAGCCATTGCCATAGCCAAAGGATGGGAAGTTCACCAGATGGATGTGAAGAATGATTTTCTTCATGGTGATCTTTCAGAGGATATCTACATGGGGCAACCATAGGGGTTCATTCATAACTCATCTTTAGTATGCAAACTAAAGAGGTCACTCTATGGCCTTGTTATAGTGAAAGTTGTAGGTTGGGAAAATCCCGACCCAACCACAAGGCAAGTGCTACAACTTGGGAATCCTACACCCAATGTCACCTCAATGTAGGTCCCACACTTCAAGGGTGACTAAGTCACTCTAGGGAGGCGATACCAGTGACCCTAGGGGGATTGAGATGGAGATGGAGGGAAATTGAAGTGAAGCCCCTATAGGTCAAGTCTAAGTGGAGTGAAATGTGGAAAGATATTCCTTGCAATTAGGGTAATTGTTTCCCCACAGGTATAACACTTCTCCGGATGTTTGTACCTGCTCGAGACACAAGAAACGACACTTTGCAATAATATATATTAGTTGTATCAGCAAGTTAAGCTTGCTATCCTTAATTTGTAGAAATATATAAAAGTATATATCAGCAAGAAAATGATATTATAAGATGCTCAATAAATGCTAAATATCAAGTATAAAATGCAAGAGAAGAACCAATGAATGACTAGCTAAATTCAAGATGGGAAAACCAATACTCTTAGTATAAAATATAAGGCTGTTATAAACATTTGTATGCAGAAAATTATATCAGCCTTATGGATGTAACATTCAATGTATTGCAGAAAGAAAATCAGCCACTGAAATCTCCTCAAAATTTGCCAAAAAGTGCGTTGGACCACGGAGAACAAGTGTGCAAACTTTGAACAAAAACCAATGGTTGATAAAAGAGTTATTCAAACAAGTAAGTTAGGGTTTATGCAGCCCTAATGGCCGAAGATGCAATTTGTAACAAAAGAAATAAGTATCCCTTATATGGGGACACCCTAGTGGCTATGAGGTTCCCAAGGCACATGGAATACAATCCACTTTGCAAGAAGTAAAAATGACCGAAAATCACGTTTCCCAATGCAATATTTTATTTCTCCAATGCAACAAATCAATGACTAGTGCCTTTACTATTGGGTTAATGGAGTCACAAGGAGCTTAGAGAAGCTACCTCCTTGGGGGTGTAAGCCCTTTTACTTCCCAAGGCAAGTTTTTCTAAGCTAGGGTTTAAGCTAAGAGGGTGTATTCCCTTATACTTTTCTTAGCAAACCCTTGTAAAATTAATGAGATGAAGCAAATAATATGATGAAGGCTATGGTGGGGGTGTATGTCCTTATACTTCCCACCCATATCCTAGCATAAAAATACTTGAACTTGAAAAATGATAGCATAATAGTAAAAAACCATACCAAGATCAAGAGAAATGCCAAGATAATCCACCACAAAGCTAGAAAGCATCATCCAAAGCTAGCGAAAATTTCACCGAGGACTCCCACAAGAGGGAGAGTTATGATTAAAATGAGATCTTATGATCTTTATTTATACAAAATGTATCTAACATAGCTTGTCCACAGAATAAGGAGTAAAACACAATATTAGGGGTCAACAACCCTAATGTTTCCCCCTTAACAAAGTAATATTAAACAATTCACTTAAAAATTCACTTTTTACTCAAATTAAACCCTAATTTAGGAGGACGTGACCCCTTTAGGGGTTGTTTTTCCACTATGAGGAAGTCGTTGGTTTTGGAGAAGCATGGGTGGGCCTTCAAAAGCCATGTGTCAATCATCTAGGCACTCATATCATGGTGAAGACCCTTCTCCTCCTCAAACTTCCACGTGTCATATAGTGGCACCTCACCACCATGACCTAGCCCCCAAGATCATGACGTCAAGCTAAAAAATGGAACATTTTTCCCCTCCTGGGTAAATCGTTTAGCAAGTAATGGGCAGGATAGGTTGTCTAGATCATCATCAAGGACGTCCAAGTCATCTCTCTCTCTCATCTGGAATGCGGGCCCCTGACATCCAACCTGTGGGATTGTAGCCCCATGGAAGCCCAAGCTAGGACTGTTCTCCCAAAACTGTCCACCAGCTAGGTCTTGCAAAGACAAATGAACACACCCTCCAAGGATCTCAATTCATAACAACATGATAAGTGGATCCAATCAATAAATAATCCATCCAAGCATGTGCATCAAAGATCAGTACATCAAACAATTAATAGCTCAAAGACATTATGCGACTTGTTAAGCTTAAGTATGGGAGGGTTGACGCAGTTTCCTATTGGGTAGGTCTTTCCCTAGGTCAAGGAGAACTTCCAAGATATCCCTCTCTAGGCCATGTAAAGTGGATGAGGTGGTAGGGGTCAAGACTCAATGGGCATAGGGATCATGACATACAAGGGGTCATAGTGCCTCATTCATGGGTGCCTTTGTAGAGGGTGTGTGGTACCTTCATCCACAATGCACTTTTTCCAAGCCCAAAAATTGACTTTTATCTTTCTTTCTTTATTTTATTTCAATATAGCATAAGGAGAGGTTGAAGGTAACTGCCCTGGCGTGGTGACCAGGTGGTGGAAATGTCACCCACAAACACCTAATGGAAATGAGAAGGCTGGCTCATGATGCGAATTCCTTTCTTTCAACCATGCAACTGAGAGCCATTGCCTTGGTTTGGTGGCCAAATGATGACAATGCCATAAGACTAGATATCCATCGACGTGATAGGTCTGCTCGTGATGAGACCTCCTATCCTTCAACTAAACTTTTAAGCATTTTATTTTATCGTGGGTCCCCTTTATTCAAAGATAAGCATTTCATTGATTTCTTGGGTGATCCCCGGGTGAAGCATATGAAAGGTTTATATAAGGATTTAATCTTTTACCCAACACCAACCCCTCTGGGCCTTTAGCCCCTTCTTCCCATAGAATGAGGGACAACCCCTTCTTGGGTCAATACATCCTAAAATACCAAGATATAAGGAAACGATGGGGAACAATGGTGGAAAGTGGTAAGGATGGCTGAGAATGGTATGATGACTCATTAAGGGAGTTCCCAGTAGAAAACCCATCCCCAAGGAGAACCACCTACTACGACACAATGTCAACCACCAAGGTGAAGTAGGGAAAAAGGCATAATGTCCAAGCACATATCATGAAATATAGAGCAATCTAAGATACTACATAATCAAATGGGTTAAATATTGAAATGATGCTCACCATAATACTGACTTGAACCTCATGGAGCAAGGCCCACTGTCTTTCGGAAGCCAACTGGTGTGGTGGATTCCATCTGTAAAACTGTGACCATCTGTGGTGGTGAATGGTTTTTCCATCCATGAAGAAGGGTACTGTTGGTCATGTAGTTTCTCGACACTCCATATCTACAACCTAAGGGCCTCAAGACATGATCTCCTTAGTTATCCACAAAATGGGGATAACATCTAGGTCCTACTTGGGGACTTGTGCTTGCCGTATAGTGCATGAGAATCACAACATATCCTAGTAGACCTGTGCCTACTTACCTGGGGTCCTGGGACCCTGAAGATCAAGTCTTAAAGGTGTCAGGTGAAATCGTACAACCAGTGCAACCACCTGATCATTGAACAAAGAAATTTTCCCCTATGCTTAATCATGTGAAACAACAAAGATAAGTCCAATACATAGTAATCATGAGGATACATAGACATATAATCAACCATGAATTAAAACTCATGAATATGGGTGGGAGGGAGGAAATCTTACTAGAAAGAGAAATCATCAGCCCTATCATCTTGCTTGAAAGTGTAGCTACAAGACTTATCAATCGATATCTGAAGGGGGCTACTATATGTAGATGATGGCTCATATTCATCTGCGCATAAAGACTCACTGCTTGTTGAGGGCTGAGAGGAGATGAGAGATCAGAAGAATACTGCATGATATTTTGTAGTAAAGGGTAAGAGGTAAGGAACAGTCTCAGGTGTAGAGAAACATTGCCTCTTTCCCTATGAATCTTTATGGAAATCTCCAAGATGAAAATACTTCTTCTTTGAAAAATGAGCCTTTGATTGCTCTGAGGTGGTGGCCACATCCTGGTATTCCTCAAAATCTGAGCACAATGGTCGAAAGTCCTCACAAAACAAATCTGCATCCTCAAAAGGGTATGTACCAAAGGATGAATGAAGATCATGCTGCGAAAATTCATCCTCGAAAGGGAAGAAAAAATATATACCCATGTCATCACTAGGTTTCCAAACATCTGAATCATACATGCATGGAGGCCAATCCTCTGAGAAAGACATTTCAACCCCTTCTGATTGAGAGCTATTGTCAATGTCATAAATGGGATCTCTATAAAAATGAAGCAACTAATATCCCATCTGCGTTTGCCAATTTGTATGAAAGTATCTATAGGTGCATCAACCATATCGAAAGGTACTTTCATAAGACCATCAATATGACTGAAAATGAACATCTTTTCATCTTTGTGTTTAGGGGGAGTAGAGGCATGGACGTCTTCAACTGGACTTTCAAATTCTTCATCATCGATATTGATCGCTTCTTCAACATTAGGAGATGAACAAGGTTGGACAACCTTGGCTTCATCAAGGGGGATCAAAGATAGCCGTGACTCAATATGTTGTGCTTTATCATAATTATTCTTTCTTTTTAGAGACAAGCTCCTCCATCGCATCTTCATCACAAGAGGATTGATTCTGAGTGCATAGTTCTTTGCTTGCTTTTCTTCAAGGGGATCTATCATATCCAAAATTTCCTCCGACACTTCTTCACTTTCAAGTTCATGGAATAAAGCATCATCAAGGTCTTTAAAAGGGTCACAACTCATTGTGTTCTCTTCTTGATAACTTTCTT
This sequence comes from Picea engelmannii, assembly GCA_009831015.1. Taxonomy (NCBI): domain Eukaryota; kingdom Viridiplantae; phylum Streptophyta; class Pinopsida; order Pinales; family Pinaceae; genus Picea; species Picea engelmannii. Next base: position 77,087 of record ML806243.1, on the reverse strand, counting down.
CATATGTCTGTTCTTCGAACATTTATTCATCATCAAGGGTAGGAAATAATTCTCTTATGCGATTCATCATTTCCTTAGTAACTTTATTGGCAACCTTTTCCTTTTCCATCTGTAAAAGTTCCTTCTTTGAGGCATAACAATTTATGAATGGGGGTTCATCCCATGGTGCCATATTTCCATTGACTGAAAGGACACCTCAATGGATTCGCCAGATGAGATCAAGGCTCATCAAAGGATTGAAAGGGGGAAAGAGGGAAAGGAAGAGTTATGGGAAGGTGGAGTCACCAGATGAGCTTCAATATGAGCTCATCAAGAAAAGTGGAAAGGGAACGTCCCTTGGGTGGACTTGCCCGGCAAGCTAAGGGAAAGGCTTTGGGATAGCTTACCAAAGTGTCATTAGGGTACAAAGAAGCTTCAAAATATTCCCCCGCAATGACGCCACAATTTTATTACGCAAGTTGTAGGTTGGGAAAAGGCGAACCAACCACAAGGCAAGTGCTACAACTTGGGAATCCTTCACCCAATGTCACCTCGATGTAGGTCTCACACTTCAAGGGTGACTAAGTCAATCTAGGGAGGCGAGGCAATCCTGGTGACCCTAGGGGGATTGAGATGGAGGTAAATGGAAGTGAATCCCCTATAGGTCAAGTCTAAGTGGAGTGAAAGGTGGAAATAGATGCCTTGCAATTCAAGTAATTGTTTCCCCCCATGTATAACACTTCTCTGAATGATTGTACCTACCCGAGACACAAGAAAACACACTTTGCAATAGTATATATTAGTTGGATCAGCAATTTAATCTTTCTGTCCCTAATTTGAAGCAATATATAATAGTATATATCAACAAGAAAATGATATTATAAGCTTCTCAATAAATTCTAAATATCAAGTAGAAAATGCAAGAGAAAAACTAGTGAATGATTAGCTAAACTCAAGATGAAAAAAACAATACTCTTAGCATAAAAGATAAGGCTGTTATAAACACTTGCCTGCAGAAAATTGTATCAGTCTTATGGATGTAGAATTCAATGTATTACAACAAGAAAACCACCCACTGAAATCTCAAACTTTTCCAAAAAGTGTGCTGGACCAAGGAGAACAATTGTGCAAACTTTGAGAAAAAACCAATGGTTGATAAGAGAGTTATTCAAACAAGTAAGTTAGGGTTTTTGCAGCCCTAATGGCTGAAGATGAAATTTTGTAACAACATCAATAAGTAGCCCCTAGATGGGGACACCCTAGTGGCTGTGAGGTTCCCAAGGCACAAGGAATATAATCCACTTTGCAAGAAGTAAAAATCACCGAAAATCACATTTCCCAATGCAATATTTTATTTCTCCAAGGCAACAAATCAATGACTAGTGCCTTTAATATTGGGTTAATGGAGTCAAAAGGAGTTGAGAGAAGCTACCTCTTTGGGGGTGTAAGCCCTTTTACTTCCCAATGCAAGTTTCTCTAAGCTAGGGTTTAAGCTAAGAGGGTGTATGCCCTTATACTTCTCTTAGCAAACCCTTGTAAAATTAATGAGATGAAGTAAATACTATGATGAAGGATATGGTGGGGGTGTATGTCCTTATACTTCCCACCTAGATCCTAGCATAACAATACTTGAACTTGAAAAATGATAGCATAATAATATAAAACCATACCAAGATCAAGAGAAATGCCAAGATAATCCACCACAAAAGCTAGAAAGCATCATCCAAAGCTAGTGCTAGACCTTCCTCCATCAACCATTCATAAACATAGCCATAAACAAGTGCACAAGAGCTAAAAAGAGCCAAGTGTGGCGCAAATTTTAGACCAAGGCCTCTCACAAGAGGGAGAGTTATGATTAAAATGAGATCTTATGATATTTATTTATACAAAATGTAGCTAACATAGCTTGTCCAAAAAATAAGGAGTAAAACACAAGATTAGGGGTCAACAACCATAATCTTTCCCCCTTAACAAAGTAATATTAAACAATTCACTTATAATTTCACTTTTTTCACAATTAAACCCTAATTTAGGAGGACGTCACCCCTTTAGGGGACATTTTGCCACTTTGAGGAAGTCGATGGTGTTGGAGAAGCATGCGTGGGCCTCCAAAGGCCATGTGTAAAACATCTAAACACTCATATCATGGTGAAGACCCTTCTCCTCCTCAAACTTCCATGTGTCAAAGAGTGGCACCTCACCACCATGCCCTAGCCCTCAAGATCATGATGTCAAGCTCAAAAATGGAATGTTTTGCCCCTGCCGAGAAAATCGTTTGGCAAGTAATGGGTGGGATAGGTTTTCCAAATCATCATCAAGGCCATCCAAGTCATCTTTCTCTCATCTGGCATGTGGGCCTCTGACATCCAATCTGTGGGCTTGTAGCCCCATGAAAGCCCAAGCTAGGCTTGTTCTCCCAAAATTTTCCACTAGCTAGGTCCTACAAAGAGAAATGAACATGCCCTCCAAGGATATCAATTCATAACATCATGATAAGTGGATCCAATCAATAAATAATCCATCTAAGCATGTGCATCAAATATCACTATATCAAACAATTAATAGCTCAAAGACATTATGTGGCTTGTCAAGCTTAAGTATGGGAGGGTTGACGAGGTGTTCTATTGGGTAGGTCTCGCCCTAGGTCAAGGAGAAATTCCAAGATATCCCTCTATAAGCCATGTAAAGTGGATGAGGTGTTATGGGTCAAGACTCAATGGGCATAGGGATCATGACATACAAGGGATCGTAGTGTCTCATTCATGGGTGCCTTTGTAGAGGGTGTGTGGTACCTTCGTCCGCAATGCAATTTTTCCAAGTCCAACAATTTCCTTTTATCTTTCTTTATTTATTTTCTTTCAATATAGCATAAGGAGAGGTTGAAGGTCATTTCCCTGGCATGGTGACCAGGTGGTGGCAATGTCACCCACAAACACCTAATGGAAATGAGAAGGTTGGTTCGTGATGAGAACCCCTTTCTCTCATCCATGCAATTGAGCACCATTGCCCTAGTTTGGTGACTAGATGATGACAATGTGATACCACTAGATATCCATGGACGTGATAGGTCGGATCGTGATGAGACCTCCTATCCTTCAACTAACCTTTTAAGCATTTTATTTTATTGCGGGTCCCCTTTATTCAAAGATAAGTGTTTCATTGATTTCTTGGGTGATCCCTGGGTGAAGCATCTGGAAGGTTTATATAAGGATTTTATATTTCACCCAACACCAACCCCTCTGGGCATTTAGCCCCTTCTTCCCATAGAATGAAGGACAACCCCTTCTTGGGTCGATACACCCTTAAATCCCAAGAGATAAGGAAAAAATGGGGAATAATGGTGGAATCTGGTAAGTATGGTCGGGAATGGTACGATGGTTCATTAAGGGAGTTCCCACTAGCAAGCTCATCCCCAAGGAAAACCACTTACTAAGGCACAATTTCAACCACCAAGGTGAAGGAGGGAAAAAGACATAATGCCCAAGCACATATCATGAAATCTAGAGTGATCTAAGATACTACATAATCAAATGGCTTAAATATTGAAATGATGCTCACCATAATATTGACTTGTACCTCATGGAGCAAAGCCCACTGCCTTCCAGAAGCCAATTGGTGTGGTGGATGCCATCTGTAAGACTGTGACCATTTGTGGTGGTGAGTGGGTTTTCCATCTGTGAAAAATTGTACTACTGGTCATGTAGTCTCTCGACACTCCATATCTACAACTAGAGGGCCTCGAGACACGATCTCCTTAGTTATCCACAAAATGGGGATAACATGCCTCAAGTAGGCACCTAGAGCATGGTATGAAAAGATGGATTCTTATCTTCTTTCACATGATTTTGTTAGATGTAAATCGGATTGCAATGTTTACATGCTGAGGAATACTGACTCTTTGATGATTTTAGTACTCTACGTTGATGATATTTTTATCACTGGTAGCTCTGCTTCAGCCATTGTGGTGATCAAAGATATTTTTCATCACAGGTTCTCTATGATGAACATGAGTTCACTTCATTTCTTTCTTGGTCTTGAGATTAGTTAGGATGCTTCGGGAATCAAAATTTCTCAGGCTAAGTATGCCTGGAATATTTTGGATAGATTCCACATGACAGACTGCAAGTCTGCACCTACACCCTTGTTATCTGGGATCAGACTTGAGGATGGCGGGGATACACCATTACTAGATAGCACTTTGTATCGACAATTGGTGGGGAGTCTTCTGTATCTCACCCACACCTGTCCAAATATCTCATATGCATTAGGATAAGTTTCTAGATACATGCATGAACCCCATGTTCTGCACTGGAAGGCTACTGAGAACATCCTTAGATATGTTTAGGGCACCATGAGTTATGGGAATCACTATGTAGCTGGCTGTGCATTGGATCTCATCAGTTTCACAGATTCAGATTGGGTTGGTGATGGCACATATCACAAGTCCAAGTCTGGGTACACTCCCAGTTTGGGGTCATTCCCTATTTTCTAGTTAAGTAAGAAGTAATCATCCTGTTGAGCACTCAACACACTGTAAACAAGTTTTTGTGAATTTTCTCTTTTGGGTGCCACTTTGTCATTTCTGAATGGAGTTAGTTTTGTAGGGATCATTGGATTTTTCTGTTGTTTCATTTTATCATCGATCGCATTTGGTTTGGTTCAAGGTTTTTTGACATACTAACCTTTTTCTCTAAGTAAGCGTGGCATAAAGTCTAAATACACACAACTTAAAATTGTTTTATAAAAGAGCCGCGCGCCAATCGAAGATTCCGGCCTGCGAAAAAGTTCTCTAAAAAATCGTCGATGTATCATCGACATCGACAAAATCCTAAGGATAAACTGACAGCATAGGAAACAACAATCGTTGATCGCTGATCACTGATATATCATTGGCATCAGAAAATATGGAGAAATGGAACGATAACATATGTCTAAAGAAAATCACCGATGCCGAAAATAAAAGCTTCTCATGCCAAAAAGGTCAAATCAGCCGTCATGTGTTTTGTCAGGTAGGTAGTCCGTATTGCTCGATTATCACCCATGTCATATTTTGATGTTCCCTGTGTAATATCTGTACTTCCATGTCTTCTCTTCCACATCAACATTGTACGACAGTTTGGGTCGACACCGAAACTTTTTCCTAGAGGCACCAACAAAACAACGTTAACGAAAATCTGCGATGCCGATGCACTCATTAACTAACAGGTGGTTTCTAGAACACAAAACTTTTGTATTTATATCAAACCTTTATTTGTCGATGACGATGATCCTAACCGATATGCACTATCCATTTAATGATCTTACATATCCCCAATGCCGATCATACTAGTCCTGTTGAAGTGCGAAAAAATATTGGGTAATTTGAGGAGATACCTCTAGCTAAGTGAAGGACAAGGTTTGCGATCTGTTAGAAAATTAATAACTTCACGTAATCGATACCACGAAATCGCACGCTGACCAAATTTCAAAATTTGAATTCGCCAATGAACTCTAAAGTAACATTCTCCTGCGTCGCCAGCCTGCGTTGCATTTAATCCTGAACATGATGTGGATTCTGCTATAGATTGTATAGATCATATCTGTACTCCTGAATTTAAGACTCGATGTGACAAGTTAGGTATGTTTAAACTTGCAAAGTTTGTGCCCAAGTGTGGTATTCCATTCACAAATCACTAATCTCCCAAGCAGACGAAGGAGCAAGAGAGAGAATCGAAGAGGTAACGGGTCATTATGCCACTTCAATTACCAGTAAGCCCAGGTTATTTCTTGCAAGGAAGAGGTAATGATGGTATTTATTGTTTACATTTATGATTGCGTTGAATAATACTTGTCGTAGTTGACTTGCAACTTATTGTTTCATTTTGTGCAGGAAAATTCCTCTGTGAAAGTCGACAACTAGACGCTCACCAAGAATGCCCAAAATGAAATAATTGGAGATCGACGAAGGGTCAACACCGACGATCGCAAGGGAACTTGATTTTGTGTCAAATACGAAGTTAGTTATACAAAATTCTACCAAGAAACAATTTACCTAGCCTCCAACATTCAGGGACACAAAGGCAAGCACTGGATCTAAAGTAATTCTCCCACATTGGGGGTATCTTTTCAACAAAATCATTCAAGAAGATTACCCAGAGTTTACACCTCACAACAACCCGGACGTCAGGGTATTGGATGACCATGTTTTACCAAATATCAGGCGATCATATTTGCACTTGGTGGCCTATCAGACACCAGTTCTTCCCTTGCATCAAAACCCTAGGAAGGATAATTGACCACACAGACGTGATGAAATGAATGGTCAATAATGAGGAGGTCGAATGTGATGGTGTATTTCTTCCAGTAGAGGTACAAAAATACTATAAACTCAGAGACCTAGAGGAAAGACTGAATACATATTTTGTGGTCAGGTTTTATGAGTTCCATGACACCAACCAATTACTAGCCTCATGGTGGAAAGAAGATAAAAAGTTCACAAACAGGAGAAATGGCTGGTAAAGCACGATAAACCTCAGAGCACGACTAATCGCCTGCTCTTCAGTGACAACGCCACCCATGGAGACATCATGAGTGATAGGTCCAATGAGTGATTTGGTAAACCACTTTGCCAATAGTTGATCAGGAAGGGGAACTTTGATTAGACGTCTTCTCCTCCTCCACTCATGGATGTGATCAGAAATATGAGTGGATGAGGATTGCTTGAAAGAACTCAAAATTTCAGTTCTTGTCTTGTATTGAATTGACAACTGGTAATGTGTCAAAAATCCATGTCTAGGGTGTTAAAGTCATTGAAGAAACCTCATGGTAATTCGATGTACCATTTTGCTGCCGAACCCGTGAGAGTCTGTTGGAAAAGTCGTAATCTGATGGAGTCATCCATCAAGGAGTTGGATGAACACCATAGATGAAATGTCATAACATGATTATTAGGATCTTCTCCTACTCGACCCTTGAATTTAGGAATTCCAGACGGTAACTTGGCCAATATGACGAGCCAATAAGGAGAATGTAAGATAGGATCATTCAAAATCCTAGACAGACCAGGTAAATCCAAAGTGGCCAGGAAAGGCAACTGTCGGTTCACTTGTGGAAACTGGTAGTTTTGATGGGGAAGCCCTGTAGGTATACCAGTAGGACCATAAGAAGTTTTTAAATAAGGAGACAGTCCTGACAGATTCAGTTGTGGAGGATTTTGAGGCATATAGCCCCAAGGGTTGGGTTGATTAGAGATGTTCCCTTGGAAAGGGACACTATTTTGGACGTTTTGACCCCAATTGGGATTCAAAGATCTTGGATACGGTTGACCAAGGTTAGGGGTTACAAAAGAGTTAACTTGAGGATATTGGCCCCCAGACGGTTGTATATTTCCTTGGAAAGGAAGATTCCAAGGTAGATATTGTACCACAGGTGCATTATGTTTATATAGTGGGTTATGGAGTCCAACCTGAGGTTGCCCCCCAAGTTGAGGTTGTGCCCCAATCTGAGGTTGACCCCCAAATTGAGGTTTCCCCCCAGCATGAGGTTGACCTCCAACAGGAATATGGAAACCATAAGTGAATGAATGACCGGTGCCTCCAATTGGATTAGAGCCACTAGGGCCAGATCCTCTGAGCAAAGGTGGAGGAGGAACATAAGACCCTCCGGAGAGAACTTGGGTAGGTGTGGGAACTAAACTAGAAGCAACATTATACCTAAGAGGAATAAAAGGTCCAGAACCTCCAGATGGAACCCGGGTATGGATAGCAACAGAAGTATTCAGAGCTCTATACCCAGGGGGAAGTGACGGATTTGGTCTAGGTGGAAGTGGTGTCCCAATCAAAGCTTGGGAGATAACTACATTTCCGGTAGGAATCGTGGTAGCTTGTGGGACCATAGTAGAATGGGCCATCTGAAGAGTAGGAATCGAGTGAGAAACAATCAAAAATTGGTCTGAAATGATGGTGACACTATTGGTAGTACCAGTAAAATGGTCTAAGGATACCGTATAGGTAACAGACGTCCTTGGCGCTTGTGATGCCATAGGTTGATGAGGACCTACTCCTAGGTTATTGTAAAGATCACACACTGTCAAAGGGATGGAAATAGGAATATAAGTTCTGACAGTGTGAGCCAGTGTCCTAAATGATTCACTTTGAAAAAGTGGATCCTCTACTCCAGATCCTGTGTTAGTTCCAGTAGGTATTCCAGTATTATCAACAACAATGATTTCTCCAAATGAACTCATCCGAAGTATACGTGTGTCTGGTCTAAGAGGGGGAAGTATGAATGCCTCTAAAGAGTCCGAAACAATTTGAAATCCTTCTAAAGAGTGTGTGCTTCCAACTTCAGAAGCTACTTCGTTGTTGACCACTCCCTCAGCAGAGCCTTCTGGTGAGTTAGGAGGCAAAGGTTGGTAACCCTCTGAATCTTTCGGGGGTATCCCTTGCATTCTACGTGAACGATGAAGGTTGATGTTTCTTGAGCCAAGTAAAGAACAAAGAAAATCTATGGCCAACTAGAGGAAACAAAAAACACTCACTAGTAAAATCTAGGAATAAAACCAAGCAAACAAACCTTCTTGTTTCGAAGTCACTAGTTAGTGATGAAACCCAACGTCATGAAATCAAGACTAGAAGGGGCTGGGATAAGCGAGTGGAAAAGTTACGTTGATGACCTGCTTAACGGACTTACACACTGGTGCAAACTCTCACACATAATCATGAGTATATCCTCCAAGGAGCCTGAGTGAGTTTGGTCAACGTCGATTCCAGGTATTGTGAAGACTTGCCCCTCCACAGTCACCTTGTGTAAAGACCCTAAAGAGATAGGCTACTAAGGTTACCAATTACAACAATGATGCCTAGGGAAACAATCGACAGTCTGATCCATGCGCAAAGGCAAGGTATCTAGCCCAGAATCAACTTGAAAGGCTTCCACTCATCATTGTGGGTATACCTTCAAGCAACCCCCATAATACACACAATCTCTACACCAAGACCAATGAAGCAGGGTGAGTAACTCTGCTAGTCTCAATGCAACCTCGGGTTTGACCCTTGTGTGAGAAGGGCTTCCTAGGAAAAAATATAGAAATTGGATTTGAACTCTCCCTATCACAAGATGCTATTATGTGTTTTGATGCTTTGGAGAGTGTGCCTCACAACCTATTCCAAAGCGATATCCTAGCTAATATTGGTGAAAAAGAGCCCTAGAAAATAAAAGTTACTAATAAATTTTAAATTTACGTTGTGTTTTAGAGGTTGTTTCTTACTCAAAGAGGGAGATGGAAGTGAAACTGATGATGTTGTGACCTTGAACCAATAAAATGCAAAAAGAGATGAATGTGCAATTTTCAATTCAATGAACTCTAGTTACAATAGGGAGAAGGTATTTCTTTTGAAGTACAAAAATCTACAAATTGCAATTTCTTAATTTCGAATAAACACAATTCCAAATAATCATGAACTACAAATTTTCCAATTCTTTCTCTTTTCAAATATTTCGATTGTAAATTTTTTCTTATAAGAGATTACTAAAGGAATAAATGAATTCAACTCTTCCTTTCCAAGACAAAATTAGAGGTGTGATAACGGAAAGAAAATGTAATCCAAGAAAATCAAGACATTCTCAACACAATTCCCAAATCAAATTCGTAGTACAAACAAAAACAAAAAATACAAGAAGACCGTTTGACAAAAGAAATAAAAAAGTTGTTTCTTAATCAACAAAAAATCTGACAAATAGAATGAATCCAAAACTTCAAGACAAACCAAAGAGCCTTTGTCAAACAAGAACCCAGATGAAGATTTGAGATTATATCCTTGTGACAATGAGCATGAGCAAAAAACTTGCAAAATTACGATGACCAAAATACAATGAGAAATTGGTGACCATACTTGGGAAACGACCTCCTTTTGATTTTTTGCTTCCCATTTTCCTTTAGCCTACCTTCCTCTGATAATTTTCATTCTCTGAGTCTGTGGGTGATCCGTCTAGACTCCCTGGGTTTAGAAGTTCCTTTAGATTTTTTGTCTTTCTTCCAAATTTTCCAAATTTATAGAGATCGTCGCACTGTACCTTACTAATAGCCTGCGACGACCCTGAGACATCGCCCTCTTCTTAGCCAATCCAGTGCGACGACGTCGCACTCTGTTCTACCAGTGGCCTGCAACAACCCTTGCTCATCGCACTGTGTCCCATGCCCAGCCTGCGACGAATCCTATAGATTTTGATGGAGTAAGTCATTCTGTCTTTTACCACCCATATTTGTCTTAGAATCCCGAGGTGAACTTCCTATGCCCATGATTGATTAATTCTTGAGTTTAAAGCTTTCTTGTGGTTGGTTTTTAGTGATTGAAAGTCCTTCTTTGCATTTTTCAACTTTTTTCTCATGCTCATTATCATAAGGATATAATCTCAGATCTTCATTTGGGTGCTTGTTTGACAAAGGCTCTTTGGTTTGTCTTGAAGTTTTGGATTCATTCTATTTGTCAGATTGTTTGCTGATTAAGGAACACTTTTTGCTTGCTTTTTTCAAAAGGTCTTCTTATTTTTTTTTGTTTTTGTTTGTATTACAAATTTGATTTGGGAATTGTGTTGAGATTGTCTTGATTTTCTTGGATTACATTTTCTTTCCGTTATCACATCTCTGATATGTCTTGGAAAGGAAGAATTGAATTCATTTATTCTTTTAGTAATCTCTTATAAGAAAATTTTTACATTCGAAATATTTGAAAAGAGAAAGAATGGAAAAATTTGTAGTTCATAATTATTTGGAATTGTGTTTATTTGAAATTAAGAAATTGCAATTTGTAGCTTATTGTACTTCAAAAGAAATACCTTGTTCCTACTGTAACTAGAGTTCATTGAATTGAAAATTGCACATTCATCTCTTTTTTCATTTTATTAGGTCAAGATCACAACATCAACAATTTCGCTTCCATCTCCCTCTTTGAGTAAGCAACAACCTCTAAAACACAACGTGAATTTAAAATTTATTAGTAACTTTTATTTTCTAGGGCTCTTTTTCACCAACATTAGCTAGGATAGCGCTTTGGAATAGGTTGTGAGGCACACTCTCCAAAGCATCAAAACACATAATAGCATCTTGTGATAGGGAGATTTTAAATCTAATTTCTACATTTTGTCCTGGGAAGCCCTTCTCACACAAGGGTCAAACCCGAGGTTGCATTGAGACTAGCAGAGTTACTGACCCTGCTTCATTGGTATTGGTGTAGAGATTGCGCGTATTATGGGGGTCGCTTGAAGGTATACCCACAATGATGAGTGGCATCCTTTCGAGTTGATGTCAGGCTAGATACCCTGCCCTTGCATGTGGATCAAACTCTCGATTGTTTCCCCAGGCATTATTGTTGTAGTTGGTAACCTTAGTGGCCTATCTCTTTAGGGTCTTTACACGAGGTGAATGTGGAGGGGCAAGTCTTCATGGTAGATAGAATTGACTTTAGCCAAACTCACTCGAGCTCCTTGGAGGGTATACCCATGATTATGTGTGGGAGCTTGTACTAGGGTGTAAGTCCGTTAAGCAGGTCGTCAACATAACTTTTCCACCCACTTATCCCAGCCCCTTCTTCTCTTGACTTCACGACGTTGGATTTCACCACCAACTAGTGACTTCAAAATAAGAAGGTTTGTTTGCTTGGTTTGATTCCTAGATTTTATTAGTGAGTGTTGTTTGTTTCCTCTAGTCAGCCATAGATTTTCTTCATTCTTTACTTGGCTCGAGCAACATCGGCCTTCCTCGTTCACGTAGGATGCAAGGGCTACCCTCAGAATATCCGAAGGGTTACCAACCTTTGCCTCCTAACTCACCAGAAGGCTCTCCCGAGGGAGTGGCCAATAATGAAGTAGCTTTTGAAGTTGGAAGAACACACTCTTTTGAAGGATTTTGAATTGTTTAGGGCTCTTTAGAGGCATTCAGACTCCCCCCTCTTAGACCAGATGCACGTAAACTTTAGATGAATTCATCCGGAGAAATCGTTGTTGTTGATAATACTGGAATACCTACTGGACCTAACGCATGATCTGGAGTAGAGGATCCACTTTTTCAAAGTGAATCATTTAGGACACCGGCTCACACTCTCGAAACTTCTAATCCTAGTTCCATCCCTTTGACAATGTGTGATCTTTACGGTAATGTAGGAGCAGGTCCTAATCAACCTATGGCATCACAAGTGCCTGGGATGTCTGTTACCTATACGGTACCCTTAGACAATTTTATTGGTACTACTAGTAGTGTCACCACCATTTCAGACCAATTGTTGAGTGGTTCTCACTCGATTCCTACTCTTCAGATGACCCATTCTACTATGGTCCCAAAAGCTACCACGATTCCTACCGGAAATGTGGTTATCTCCCAAGCTTCGATTGGGACACCACTTCCACCTAGACCAAATTCGTCACTTCCCCCTCAGTATAGAGCTCTGAATACTTCCGTTGCTATCCCTACCTAGGTTCCATCCGAAGGTTCTAGACTTTTTGTTCCTCCTGGGTATAATGCTTCTGTTGGTTTTGTTCCTACACTTGCCCAGGTTCTCTTCAGAGGGCCTTATGTTCCTCCTCCACCTTTGCTTGAAGGATTTGGCCCTAGTGGCTCCAATCCAATTAGAGGCACTAGTCATTTGTTCACTTATGGTTTCCATATTCCTGTTGGAGGTCAAACTTAAGCTGGGGGGCAACCTCAATTTCGGGGTCAACCTCAGATTGGGGCACAACCTCAACTTGGGGGGAAACCTTAGGTTGGATTCCATAACCCACTATATGGACATAACGCACCTGTGGTACAATCTCTACCTTGGAATCTTCCTTTCCAAGGAAATCTACAACTGTCTGGGGGGAAACATCCTCAAGTTAACTCTTTTGTACCCCCTAACCTTATTCAACCGTATCCAGGCTCTTTGAATCCCACTTGGGGTCATAATGTCCAAACTAGTGTCCCTTTCCAAGGGAACATCTCTAATCAACCCAACCCTGGAGGTTATATGCCTCAAAATCCTCCACAACCGAATCTGTCAAGATTGTCTCCTTATTTGTAGACTGTTTAGGGTCCTACTGGTATACCTACGAGTCTTCCCCGTCAAAACTACCAGTCTCCACAAGTGAACTGATAGTTGCCTTTCCTGGCCACTTTCAATTTACCTGATCTGTCTAGGATTTTGAATGATCCTATTTTACATTCTCTTTATTGGCCCGTCATATCGGCCAAGTTACCATCCAAAATTCCTAAATTCGACGATCGACCAAGAGAAGATCCTAATAATCATGTTATGAATTTTCATCTATGGTGTTCATCCAACTCCTTGATAGATGACTCCATCATATTATGACTTTTCCAATGGACTCTCACGGGTTCGGCAACAAAATGGTACATCTAATTACCACAAGGTTTCTTCAATGACTTTAACACCCTGACCATGGCCTTTTTCACACATTACCAGTTGATAATTCAGTATCTTGATCTCATTTATTCGCAAATGGGAACACTTTACGATTTCATCCCTGACACTCCTCGTCCTTCCACAAACCCTACCCCAAAACCTCCAACAACTTCTCATGCTGCGGATGGTGTGATTGGCACCTTCCAAGCTAAGATCCAGTCGATGCACGCCGGTCATACCAATCCCAAATCCAATAGTTCTAATGCACAAAACACTCCTACTCCTACTCCTTCCACCGGTAAGACCGCCGAGGTTAATTCTGTTCAATCCACGCCCACTAGAAAGAATCAAAATAAAAAGAAAGGAAAGGGTAAGAATAAGGAGGACAAGAATAATAATCCCCAATCTGATAAAGACAAAACACAAAATGCTGATGAGAAAGACCAACGTAAGACTCATTTCCCCTTCCTTATTTGTGGTGACGATCATTACACGAAATATTGTCCAAGACATGTCGAGGTTACTAAGTTCCTCCAAGGGACCGAGAAATCTTCTACACTTTGCATTTTGTCACAACCTTTCCCTTCTCAGTAGCAAGCCCAACTGGTCATTCATGACCCAAATACCCCTTCTACCTCTTCTTATGTCCTTATGTGTACTGGTGACTCTAAAAAGAATGAAGTTGCAGTCGCAACGTGAGCCAATGATTACTTTCCGTTAAAGGAGGAAGTTGATGATATACCACCTTCGTTGGTTCAACCTTCTCCTCCAATTTCACCCCCAAATGGTCCTCTTCATATTGAAAGACCGGGTCTTGATACAATCCTTTGCCCTCCTCCCAAGGGCGTTGTTCGAAATTCTGCGTTTAATCCTCATGCACGTGCTTCACAAAACTACAGTATTGTAGAAGACCTTGCGTAAGCACCCTCTGCGATGTCATCTCTCGAAGTCCTCCAAATTTTCGCTGCTCAACGGAAGGCATTGTTAAATGCCATTGGTGGAATTGATCCCACATACACTAATTTAATAATCTTTGACTTGGAATATCACGTTCCAAGGCTCCCTCCTTAGTTAGCATTTCAGATCCAATTTGTTGTTGAAAACAAGAATATCTATAGAACTGTTATTGATGAAGGAGCCTCGACTTACGTCATGTCCGTCACTTGTTGGAAAGCCATTGGCTCTCCTACCCTCACCGAATCACACAATACACTTAAGGCCTTCAATGATACATGATTTAAACCCTACGATATTCTTCTTTCATTGTCTATTACGTTGGAAGGTAAATTGATCAATGTCGAGGTTGAGGTCTTCGATGCACCTCTTGATTATAACCTTTTACTTAGGTGTAGCTGGATCAATTCCATGCGTGCAATTGTGTCTACCCTTTTCCATGTGTTATGTTTCCCGCACCAAGGAAAGGTCGTTACTATTGACCAACTGGCCTTCTTTAATTCAGATTCCCATACTAGCAACATTCCCTTTATTTCAAAGACACCCCCTGGTTATGAGAATGTTAGAGTGGGTCTTTTGAAAGATTCAACTTTGATGGGTACATTTCCAATCCCACCACCCAATATTCCCTCGCCTTTTGTTGCCTCTATTAACATGATATCCACCACTATCCGTGAAATCCTTGAGTCATACGACCCATGGGTAGTACATACCCCTAGTGATTACCCTCGTTACGATGACAAGATGCCTTTAAGTCCGGTTGAATCTGCTTACTAAGCTATTCAATCGGAAACCCCTTCCCCTCCTTCTCTCTGTGATTCATCTCCTGATCTGTTTCATGTGATATTTTGTATCAATGAGATGATCATGTTATTCATGTCTATGGAAGACACCCCCTGGGAAAATGGACATCATTGATCCATTCTCTTTCTAGAACATGATACCATAGAGAGTTACCAATTGATTTCGACTCCGTCGACCGTTGTGGTTATTTCTTTAGTTCCCGAGTCAACACATGATGTCTTGTATGAAGGGAACTTGAGAAACATTTCACCTACCATCCCTCTCGACATTTCCATTAAACCCAGAGTCATGGAGAATGCTCATATTAGAGGCTCATGTCCTACAGGCGAGGTCCACGAGTATAAATCCCTTTTCCAAGAATTTCGCGACGTTTTCGCCTAGAGTTACTAAGAGATGCCAGGTATCGATCCTGATATCATTGTACATGAGATTAAGACATACCCGGACGCTAAACCCGTTCGACAGAGACTTCACCCAGTGCACCCACACAAAGATGCTACTATCAAGCATGAAGTTGAAAAAATTCTTAAAGCTGGCTTTATTTATCCCGTGGCTTTGACTGATTGGGTATCCAATCTAGTTCCGATGAATAAGAAACAAGGTACCATCCACGTCTATGTAGATTATAGGGACATAAATAACGCTTGTCCTAAAGACAATTACCTGACCCCTTTCATTGACCAGATCGTTGATGACTACATCGGAAGTGAAATCTTCTCCTTGATGGATGGTTTCTCTGGCTATAATCAAATTAATATTTTACTCGTGAACCAACACAAGACCGCTTTTATTTCAGCTTGGGGAACCTTTGCCTACCGAAAATTACCCTTTGGTCTCAAGAATGCTGGAGCTACTTTTCAACGTGCTATGTATTATTATTTCCATGATATTAAGAACATTATGCAAACTTACCTTGATGATCTACCAACACATTCCATGTGTCACCAGGATCACTCGAAACATTTAAGGGCCATTTTCGTACATTGTCATTATTATCGTATCCACTTAAACCCACACAAATGCATTTTTTGTGTGGAGTCTAGCCAACTTCTTGGTTTTATCGTGTCAATACACAGGATTCGAGTAGACCCCTTGAAGGTTGAGGCTATCCTTAATCTACCTCCTCCTTCCACTTTATGCCAGCTCCAAATTTTGCAAGGGAAGGCAAAATTTTTACATCATTTCATCCTTAATTATGTTGAACTGACAAAAGGATTCACTCATCTACCTAAGAAAGGTTACGAGTTCATATGGGACGATACTACAAACAAAGCCTTTGAAGCTTTGAAACTTTCCTTAACCGGTACACCACTACTTTTCCCCCCTGACTATAGCTGGGATTACTTCCACTAATTAGCTGCTTCGGACTCTACCATCGCCATGGTCTTAGTCCAAGAGGATGATTCCCATGATAAAGATGTGATATGCTATTTGAGTCAGAGTCTCACGACCACAGAGACCAAATACTTGCATGTGGATAAATTGGCCTTGGCAGCTGTTCAAGCTTTCCAATGTTTTTGTCATTATATCTTATTATGCTGGACCACTGTTATTTCCGATTGCATCCTTATGCACCATATCCTCACTTGAAAATTGCTAGAGGGAAAGTACTCCAAATGGATAGTGATTCTCCAGGAGTTTGACCTAGAGTTCGAACGCGATAAGTCTAAGAAATCTTTGGCTTTCGCCGAACTGATATGTGACCTTCCCTCCATTGACACAGAAAATGTGGCAAAGGATTCCTTACCTGACGAATCCCTTTTTCTGATCAGTTCTAATGACATTTGGTATGAAGATATTATTATCTATCTCTAGACTCAAACTTTCTGGCCTGATATATCTAGTATGGATCCTCTTCGTATACGGTATCAAGCCCACCAACACATCATTCTTGGTTACATTCTTTTTCGTTGCAATATTGACTCCATTTTTCGACGATGTCTCACTTACGATGAAGCTGAGAAAGATTTGAATGACTTCCACTCCGAAGTATATGGCGGTCATATGTCTAGGTATGCCACTGCCCAAAAGATCTTACGAGCTCGTTATTTCTAGCCTTCTTTGTTTAAAGACTGCAATACTGCTGTTCAGAAATGCCATGCTTTCCAAACTTATAATAACAAGATAAGATCTCATCCTGATCCTTTACATATTGTAGTTTCCATTGGTCCATTTTCCAAGTGGGGCATTGACTTCATGACATGTAACCCTCACTTGGTTGGAGGGCATGGATACATCATTTTAGCTGTGGATTATTTCACTAAATGGGCTGAGGTGATGCCTACATTTGATAATAGAAGGAGAACTGCAACATTGTTCATATTCAATCATATCATTACTCGGTTTGGTATCCCTGAAGCTATCGTCACTGATCACGGTAGTCACTTTCAAAATTTTATGATGTCTGAACTTACTGAAAAGTTGGGTCTTCATCATGAAAACTCAACTCTCTATTATCCACAGGTCAATGGCGAGGTTGAAGCAATCAACAAATTTCTTATTACTATCCTTTGACGGATAATAGGAATTCATAAGATAAGTTGGCACACAATGTTGTTCTCAACATTATGGGCCTATCAGACATCCATCAAATTTGCCACAAGATTTACACCTTTCCAGCTAGTTTATGGTATCGAGACTATCTTTCCGATTGAATGTGAAATACCATCTTTGAAACTGGCTGTTGAAATTCTCCCCAATACCTCTGCCGAAGAAGAGCATCTTTTGTATTTGATGCAATTAGAGGAAACCTGTCACGATGCCACCCTAGTTATTGAAACTCAGAAGAAATGTGTTAAAGCCCAATATGACAAGCCTGTCAAGTCACATGTTTTCTCTGAAGGTGATCTAATTCTCCTCTACGAACATGATCGTGATTTTCTAGGGACTGGTAAATTCAAGGCCATGTGGCGAGGTCCTTACATTGTCAAACATGTGTTGGAGAAGGGAGCTTATGAGCTAGTCGATTACGATGGAATCACTTTGAGTGAGGCCCAAAACGGGCTTTACTTAAAGAAGCAATATGGTTAAGTCATTTTTGCATGAGTGCTTGTACTTTTAATGTATCATACCCTTGTGTGATTTTTCGTTGTTTGGTTTTGACCTTCAACTGCTTACCTTGCATTGTGCTTGGTTTTCAGATGTCAATGTCTTCGCTACCCTACATTGGCTTCGCTGATGGCACTAGTCGTAGTACTCAGAACTTAGCATCTGCTACTCGAGCAATTTCTGCACCTACGGATGAATTGGTTAGTCTACATGGTGTTTTCCTTGGTCATACAACTAACAATATCGCGGAATACAGTGCAGTCATCGAATTATTGACTGACGTTGTATCTCTTGGAATCTGTCATCTTATTGTATGACTCTATTCACAGTTAATAGCCCTATAGTTGAGTATCGTCTACTCCATTTGAAGTCCTACGTTATTAAGGGTATATTTATGAATTTACCTCTTGGAACGTCATTTTGATTACATTGAATATCAACACATTCCTAGATGTCTAAATACACTAACAGATGCATTGGATAATTATGTGTTAGACATACATTTGAAAAAATTAAAAATTCTAATCACTTTGTATATACAACAAGTAATCCGGTAGAAGCCTCATATATGTATAACAATAAAAGTTTTACAAAAAGTGTTTTTTTCCGAAGACTAAAATATAAAAAATGTGAAGCACATGGATTCATATACAAATATAGCATCAAGGATGATGCTCTCTATAACATGTGACTGCTCATGCTACTCTACGGACTAGTCGACCAATGGAAGCATTTACGCCCACTATGTGGCGCTGATAACGCCTCGGGATATCGTCGATAGAGGCATCCGAGATGTCCATCGTCAACCCCTCCAATTTTTGTTCTATAGCCTCATAGTCAACGACAACTAATCCCACTACCTCGAATCTCTTCCCTCGCCTTTGGATGGGGGATGAACCTGGAGGTCGATGAGGTCCCACGTCTGCATCATCAAAGAGTTTTTTTAGTCATCGGATAAAAAACATAAAAACATTTTATGCTAAAAATCACAAAAACATTATAAAAACAAAATGTACTTCTTACCTATGTTCCCTCATTGAGAACCTTCAGGAAGAACCAAGTTTGGATCACCTCAGAAGTCTAAGCTGACATATGCGTAGTCATCTACCATAAGAATCTGGGTCCTCAACCAATCAAAGAAAACATCATTATACCTGATGATAGGAACAACCACATGCCGTGCCATGAGGTCGACCCATGTCTTCATTCTTGGATCCTGTGGGGTAGGTATACCCCACTCTATCTGCAAGCGCAAGTTTGGAACCCTCTCCAGGAAGGACACCAAAATCGACCCGTATCCAAACTGTATCAGGTCACCACTCATGCACTTGGTCAATTGTTTTTTTTATGGTTCTGAGAACCCCGTCACACCAGTGGAAAACTCGGGGCTCCATGCATTCCAACGCATACTAGAAATATATTTGAAGAGCCATATGGGGAGCTGCACTCCCTGCCATGCGTGTGATGGTGTAGAGGATAGTCTGTAGAGGTAAGTCACATACATATCTGATAGAAAATTTTCCGCTATGCTTTTGAGTACCTGGCACACAATGTGCAATGATATAGTGGCTCATAGGTTCACCACCTCCCCTGCTACCTGTCAGTGTAACTCGAGCCCCACCACAAGATACCCAGTCAAGAAGTAGATATCCTCGATATCTATCATAAGAATGTGATCCCCCACACAAAATTCCTGTTCGTTGACATCCCACATGTGAAATAAGTATTCCAGTAACCTCAGTTGGGCCCTCATGCCCTATATCTTGAAAAATTTTAATATTCCACACTGTCGGAGGGCATTTACTGTTCTAGGGTCATTCCTAAAAATGTAGTCTTCCTCCTCGTGCTCTCTCTTTCACCATTCCAACATTTTTACAGTAGAAAACCTGCAATGGAAAATTAAAGAGGGATTAACATCTTCATTTCTTCCCTGGAAACTTTTTATTGGTAAATACATCTAGAAATACTTTTTGAATTGCACACGTCCCAGGCTAGGCCATTTGTATAGTGCACAGTCGTCGCAGGCTAGCCTAAAGGCCGCTTATGGCGACCCTGGGTCGTCGTAGGACATAATATAGGCCACCTGTGACGACCTCCATGTGTGGGTACCCTTGAAAAGTTAATTCAAAAAACCATTTCTAATCAATGAAAAACAAAAATTGATCTATGAAAAGTTGAAAGAGATGAAAATTACCTGTTCAGTGGAGACCATTTTCCAAATGATCAATTGTGCCTTCCGCAATACGCAGTGGAAATTTGAGGGAAAATGGGGGTTTTGGAACAAAGTTTGGGTGGAGTAACAATGGAATAGTAAAAATAAGTTTTTACCCATATTTATTAACTTTTTCACTTTTCCATTTATATTTTATATTATTTTATGCATTTCACCTAAATCCTAAAGTTCTAGCGACATTGTGAGTGTTTGATTTTTGCAGATGAGAAATCTTTGAACAAGGATACACCTTTTTGGTTTGCTTTTATACATTTGTCACATGTACAGATGCTTTTAGAGTTTTCCAAGAAAAATTCCAAGCTTAGTGTTTGCGCTTTCTCGTGCTCGTAAATCAATGAGAATGTAGCCGAGTATACTTTTTTTCGCTTTTTTCGTACTCGTTGTTAGTGCCAATTCTTGCGATGGGGATGTTTCTCTGATTTCAGGCCCTGGGTGTAAATGCCTATAAATGGGGTTTAAAAACCCATCAAATGCATTTTATTCAAAGGCCACAGTCATGAGCGCCAAGCACAACACATGGAAGAAGTCCATTTCGGGTTTAAAATCAAGTGAGCGGGCATTTTGTTTTCAACGGTGACGATCCATAGATGGAGCAGATCGACGGTTATCGGGTAAGCTTGAGTCATGGAGTTGCATGGGGTTTAGCACATGGGCTCATCTCTTATGGCCACAGTCACGAAATGATCGTGGTAGTCTGATCCAGTCGGGACACATGGCGCTTGATCAGGCTCGGTCGCGATTTCGGCTACCAAGACTTCAAAAGACGGGGGGTCTCTCTTCCACTACATTGAGAATCGCCGAAACCTGAAATGCGAAAAGCGCCCAAAGGATGTTTCGGAATTCCGACTACCAGGAGTTCAAGGGATAAGGGAGCCGCTCTTCCACTGCATCGGGAATCCCCGAAACTCGAAACACGAAATGAAAAGCGCCCGGGAGCCATTTCGACATTTCGGCTACTGGGACTTCAAAGGACAAAGGGGTCACTCCTTTATGTATCGAGAAACCCTGAAACCCGAAATGAAAAAATCACCCAAAAGACGTTTTGGCATTCCGGCTACCGGGAGTTCAAGGGACAAGGGAGGCGCTCTTCCACTGTATCGGGAATCCCCAAAACCAGAAACGTGAAATGAAAAGCGCTCAGGAGCCATTTCAACATTTTGACTACCGAGACTTCAAAGGACAAAGGGGTCACTCCTCCACTGCACCGGGAATCCCCAAAACCCGAAACACAAAATGAAAAAGTGCCCGGGAGCCATTTCGACATTTCGGCTACCGAGACTTCAAAGGACAAAGGGGTCACTCCTTTATGTTTTCAGTCTCGACCACCCTCCATGGAAAAAGTAATTAATGAATATTGAGTAGGTGGTTGAGACCTCAGCTCAAGCCATGAATGCAGGGCATGGAGGTTCTGGCAGGCAGTCTGCCCAAGATTGTCCTGTGTGCAGGTTTTCCTAAAAGAGCCATGCCGATCTAATGTCCTCGATTGATCAGAAGAACCTGCGGACGCTAAGTTAGACTTTAATGTCTCATCTACCCTCTTGCTACCAAGAGAGATAATTGCTCTGAGTATATATACTCATTTTTTGTATTTTTGTAAGGATCGATGGTAGAGCAAAGCTCTCGACTGTAAAGATTTAACAAAGCCTTTGGTTCTTTGGTTATAGAATGATATTTTTAGATTTTTTGTTTAATGGCAACCAATCTCCTCCTTTCCTTTTTCCTCTGAATCTAAAGCCCATGTATGGATGATCTAGTCGGGTGTTGCTGTGACTGTATAATGCATGTTTGATTGTATTAGTTCTGCAATGTTTGAGGTTTACTTTGAATTTTCTTTGGTCTGAGAGGATATCATATCTGAGACTTTTTCCCTTTCTTTTTTTTCACTTACTCACCACTATGCAAATTTACTGGCTTAAATTAGATCAAGACCTCGCATGTCCTTGCTGTTCCAACCCAGTTTTCTGAGTGAGCGATATTGTTCTGAGTTTACTTCCATTCAATCACCCCCTTTTAACAAATCGTGACATAAACTAATGGGCCTCAAGATTACTCCTGCTGCAATCCAAGAGTGACTTCTGACGCCAACACTCGTAATGGTAACACGAAAAATGAAACTTATGGAGTACTTTAAGCTCTTTTCACACTCCGTAAAAATGAAAAAATTGTTGAGTGACCTTATTCTTTTCACGCTTGTAAAAGTATTTGAAGAAAACATTTTATGGGTGGTAGATTATCAATTTTTTCAGTCTCATCAGATTAACTTACGAAAAAAGAACTTGTGGAGTCCTCTTTAAGTGTTTTTCAGACTCTCTAAACATGAAAAACCCCCGAGTTTCCTCTCTTTGGACTCGTTAAATAAACATCGAAAGACCCATATGGGATCGAACCACTCCTTCTTAGGGTTTGTTAAATATACTCTGAGGGACTTGTCTGAAGGATGACGTTACATCAACAAGCATATCTTATCCTCCTCAAGCTTGTGTAAAAATAAAGAGGTACTCGCTAGAAATGGTGGGGGAAAATTTGGGAAATGAATGTGTCTCTGTATCCATTTTAGTGGCAATAATAGTCACTCTTGAACATGACACCCCCCTTCATCATTGTATCCGGGTTGGGAAATCCATTCGTCTCTCGTTTGATCATACGCATGTCCATATGTTGGGTCCTCCTTGAGTCAATTATGCCAAGACCATTGTCGTGTCGTTCATATGTTCAAGAGAGTCCAGCCTTAATAAGCCTCCGATTGAGTCAGCTATCTGCAGTTATAAATTTGCTACCATGTCGGCCTTCCCTGTGGCAGTTTCAAATCACTTCATACTCTAATCTACCTCAAATTTGTTACTTATTTCATGTCATTGATGGGGGATACATCAAGGCCCTCCCGTGATGAGTATTTTCCTATCGACTTTAACTCATTATCTAGGAACAAGACTTAGAAATCATTCAGTACCTTAGAGCCTGCATGCCTCAATGGCAGGCCTCTTCGCTTTCAACAGTGGGTTTACATCATTGAATCCTGATTGGAAGATTCCCTTGAGTGTTCGACCTCAAATCCTTTATTTGCATTTGTTGGATTGTACTAGTGTACCTTGGGAGTCATTGACATCAATGGTGATTTCCCTCGCACTTGTTAACGGTTCTCATCATTGACCGATAATCAAGTGGTTTCTACCATGTTCGACTTTAGCACCTGTAATTGCATGGTTAGATTCGTACTTAGGGAGGATGGGAATGAAGACCCTGGTTCATACCATTTTGGTCCAGGCTGCGACGGAGTATTCATGATTTGTATTGACACATAGATACACTTTGTATGTCTCGTGGCTATGTCTAAATTTGAAGTCTTTAGAGCATAGATCCACAATGTATTCTGGGTGGCTATGCCGATTCACAATGAGATGGATCCACTGTGTATATTTAGTGTCCATGACTCATTTGACACTTTGTAATCTGAGTATGGGAATGCCTACCTCAGAAAATGGTATATTATTATGCTGATGCTTGACTGTTTGCAGGTTCCCGACCGATGCACTCTTTGTTTCTGACACACACATTCTACAAAGTATTTCAACTGTCACGAGTTCCAACCTCATACTTTGGGGTGCATTCTATTACACATTATTTTGGTCATATTAGTGATCCATTGACAACATGTGTGGATGTTCTCAAAATATCTTGTCTTCATGAGGAAAGTGAGTGATTTTCTCTTCTCAAAAACCTTGTAATTTACTTGCGATCAATTACCAAAAAGAAAAATTTTGTTATTGGATATATCAGTAAATGGGGACATAAACATATCTCCCTAGATCCACCTAGATATAGAACAAAATAGAACATGACATGACGCTTTCTCGAAGCTCTAACCATTTAGTTTACTACTTAACAAGAGATAGGCAACATATAGTTTAAATATCGCTTCTTCTTGCCTTTGTCATCCTAGTTCCACTTTGGTGCTCCTGTCATGTTGAATTTGCAAGGGAACATAAGCCAACAAAAGTGAAAGCAATATAGCATATTCAACGAGAACCTATGTATGTGATCAAGGAATCATACAATAAAATGAGATAAGTTTTATGGGAAAGAAGCATATCATTGTATTATATTAAAGTGAAAGTGGAGATTACAACCAAATCCTTGATGTTGAAAGGTCCTCTTCCGATGACCCTTTGCTCCAACACACACACTTGCTCCAATATTGAGTGAAGAAGATCCACAATGACTTGATGAACTAAAATGAGGCTCTCAAGAATGATCCAATGCAGAGTTCTCCATACAATCTTAGCCAATTAAACCCTCATTAACCTTAATTTATTGCTTGAATCAACCTTAGCCTTTTCCATGAGAAGTCCCTCTTTATATAGGGGAAAGAGAGATGGTTAAAGAGATTAGGATGATCCCACCAAATCAGAGAAGTGAGTAGGATCCCAACCATATGGATGCCACCTCATATTCTAGAAGATCCCCTTCTAGAAATTTCGTGAAGCTCGACTTTTTCTTAGCATTTTGACATCGTCACACCCTAGATTTAGAGCAACATGTAGAGACATCACAAACTAGCTTTAGGACATAGGGAAACGACCAGGCATCGTCGCACCCTGCTTATGATGCAGCCAATGACGACCTTCCTTAACAAAGTTTTTGAGAAGAGAAAGTCAGTCAATTTCCTCATGAAGATAGGATTTTTTGGGAACATGCACACATGTTGTCAATGGATCATTAAGATGACCAAAATAATGTGTAATAGAATTCCCCCCAAAGTATGAGGCTATAACTCATGACAACCTAAAAAATTTGTAAGATGTGTGTGTCGGAAACAAGGAGTGCATTAGTCGGGAACCTGCAAACAGTCAAGCATCAACATAATAATATACCATTGTCTGAGGTAGGCATTCCCATACTCAGATTACAAAGTGTCAAAATGAGTCATGGCCACTAAATATACACTGTGGATCTATGTCATCGTGAATCGACATAGCCACCCAGAATACACTGTGGATCTATGCTATAAAGACTTCAAATTCAGACATAGCCATGAGACATACAATGTGGATCTATGTGTCAATATAAATCCGTGGATCCATGTCATCGTGAATTGACATAGCCACCCATAATACACTGTGGATCTATGCTCTAAAGACTTCAAATTCAGACATAGTCATGAGACATACAAAGTGGATCTATGTGTCATTTCTGTTGTCCCTAAGTACGAATCTAACCATGCGATGATAGGTGCTGAATTCGAACATGGTAGATACCACTTGATTACTGGTCAATGATGAGAACCATTAACAAGTGCGAGGGAAATCACCATTGATGTCAATGACTCCCAAGGTACCCCAGTACAATCCAACGAATGCAAATAAAGGAGTTGAAGTTGAACACTCGAGGGAATCTTCCAATCAGGATTCAATGATGTAAACCCAGTGTTGAAAGCGAAGAGGCCTGCCATTGAGACATGTAGACTCTAAGGTATTGAATGATTTCTAAGTCTTATTCCTGGATAATGAGTTGAAGCCGACAGGAAAAAAATCATCACGGGAGGGCCTTGATGTATCCCCCATCAATGACATGAAATAAGTAACAAATTTGAGGTAGATCAGAGTATGAAGTGATTTGAAACTGACACAGGGAAGGCCGACATGGTAGAAAATTTATAACTGCAGATGGCCGACTCAATAGGAGGCTTATTAAGGCTGGACTTCTCTTGAACATATGAATGAAACGACAATGGTCTTGGCAACATTGACTCAAGGAGGACCCAACATATGGACATGCGAATGGTGAAGCGAGAGACGAATGGATTTCCCAACCTAGATACAATGATGAAGTGGGGTGTCATGTTCAAGAACGACTATTACTGCCACTAACACGGGTACAAAGACACATTTCTTTCCCAAAATTTTCCCCACCATTTCTCGTGAGTACCTCTTTATTTTTACACAAGCTTGAGGAGGATAACATATGCTTGTTGATGTAAGCTCATCCTTCGAATGAGTCCCTCAGAGTATATTTAACGAACCCTAAGAAGGAGTGTTTTGATCCCATATGGGTCTTTTGATGTTTATTTAACGAGTCCAAAGAGAGAAAACTAGGGGGTTTTTCATGTTTAGAGAGTCTGAAAAACACTTAAAGAGGACTCCACAAGTTCCTTTTTCGTAAGTTAATCTGATGAGACCGAAAAAGTGATAATCTACCACCCATCAAATGTTTTCTTTAAATACTTTTACGAGTGTGAAAAAAACAAGGTCGCTCGACAATCCTTTTGTTTTTACGGAGTGTGAAAAGAGCTTAAAGGATACTCCATAGGTTTCGTTTTTCGTGTTACCATTATGAGTACGAAAAAGCAACAAAAGTATACTCGACTATATTCTCGTTGATTTACGAGCACGAGAAATAGCTAAAACTAAGCTCGTAGTTTTTCCTAAAAAACTCTAAAAGGATCTGTACATGCGACAAATGTATAAAAGAAAATCAAAAAGGCGTATCCTTGTTCAAAGTTCCACTCCTAGATTTCTCAGCTGCAAAAAATCAAACACTCGCAATGTCATTAGAACTTTAGGGTTTAGGTGAAATGCATAAAATAATATAAAATATAAATGAAAAGTGAAAAAGTTAATAAATATGGGTAAAAACTTATTTTTACTATTCCATTGATACACCACCCAAACTTTGTTCCAAAACCCCCATTTTACCTCAAATTTACACTGCGTATTGTGGGAGGCACACTTGATCATTTGATGAACGGTCTCCGCTAAACATGTAATTTTCATCTCTTTCAACTTTTAATGGATCAATTTTTTCTTTTCATTGGTCAGAAATGGCTTTTTGAGTTAACTTTTCAAGGGTACCCGCGCGTGGAGGTTGTCGCATGCGCCCTATATCGTGATCTGCAACGACCTAGGGTTACCGCATGTGGTCTTTAGGGTAGCCTATGATGACTCCACACTATAAGGATGGCCTAGCTTGCGATGTGTGAAATTCAACAAGTCTTTTTAGATGTATTTTCCAATAAAAAGTTTCCAGGGAAGAGATGAAGATGCTAATCCCTCTTTAATGTTCCATTGTAAGTGTTCTATGGTAAGAATGTTGGAATGGTGAGAGAGAGAGAACGAGGAGGAAGATTACATTGATGGAAATGACCCAGGAATGATAAATGCCCTCCGACAGTGTGAACTGTTAAAATTCTTCAAGATCTAGGGCATGAGGGCCCAACTGAGGTTACTGGAATACTTAGTTCACATGTGGGATGTGAATGAATATGAATTCTGTGTGGGGGCTCACATTCTTACGATAGATATCGAGGATATCTACTTCTTGTCTGGGTTATCTCGTCGTGGGGCTTGAGTTACACTAATAGGTAGTAGGGGAGGTGGCAAACCTATGAGCCATTATATCAATGCACATTGTGTGCCAGGTACTCAGAAGCATAGTGACAAATTCACCATCAGAGATGTCCATGACTTACCTTTACAGACTATCCTCTACACCATCACACGCATGGCAGGGAGTGTAGCTCCCCATTTGGCTCTTCCGAGCTATTTCCAGTATGCACTGGAATGCATGGAGCCCCTAGTTTTCAACTGGTGTGACGGGGTTCTCAGAAGCATGAAAAAACAGTTGACCAAGTGCAGGAGTGGTGACCTGAAACAATTCAGATATGGGTCAATTTTGGTATCCTTCTTCTTGGAGAGGGTTCCAAACTTACACTTACAGGTAGAGTGGGGTATACCTTCCCCATAGGATCCAAGAATGAAGAGGTGGGTCGGCCTCATGGCACGACATGTGGTTGGTCCTATCATTAGGTATAATGATGTTTTCTTTGATTGGTTGAGGACCTAGATGCTTAAGGTAGATGACTACGCATATGCTGTCTTAGACTTCCGAGGTGATCCAAACTTGGTTCTTCCTGAAGGTTCTCAATGGGAGAACATATGTAAGAAGTACATTTTGTTTTTATAATGTTTTTGTGATTTTTAATATAAAATGTTTTTATCTTTTTTATCCAATGACTAAAAAAACTCTTTGATGATGTAGACATGGGACCTCATCGACCTCTAGGTTCATCCCCCATCCAGAGGCGAGGGGAGAGATTCGAGGTAGCAGGATTAGTTGCTGCTGACTATGAGGCTATAGAACAAAACTTGGAGGGGCTAACGATGGACATTCCAGATGCCTTTATCGATGAAATCCCGAGGCATTATCAACGCCACATAGTGGGCGTATCTGCTTCCATTGGTCAATTGCTCCGTAGAGTAGAACGGGTAGTTGCATTTATAACGAGCAACATCCTTAATGATATATTTGTATATGAAGCCATGTGGTTTACTTTTTTGATATTTTGGTCTTTGGACAAAAACACTTTTTGTAAAACTTTTATTGTTATACATATATGAGGCTTCTACCGGCTTACTTGTTGTATATACAAAGTGTGATTGGATTTTATAAATTTCTCAAATGTTTGTCTAACACATAATTAGCCAATGCATCTGTTAATATATTTAGACATCTAGGAATGTGTTGATATCCAATGTAATCAAAATGACATTCCAAGAGGCGAATTCGTAAATATACCTTTAATAACATAGGACTTTGAATGGAGTAGACGCTACTAAACTGTAAGACTACTAATTGTGAATTGAGTCATACAATAAGATGACGGATTCCAAGAGACACAACGTCAATCAATAATTCGATGACTGCACTGTATTCCACGATATTGTTAGTTGCACGACCAAGGAAAACACCATATAGACTAACCAAATCATCCGTAGGTGCATAAATTTCCCAAGCAATAGATGCTAAGTTCTGAGTACTGCGACTAGCGCCATCAGCGAAGCCAATGTAGGGTAGTGAAGACATCGACATCTGGAAACCAAGAACAATGCAAGGTAAGCAGCTGAAGGTTGAAACCAAACAACAAAAAATCACACAAGAGTATGATACACTAAAAGTAAAAGCACTCATGCAAAAATGACTTAAGAATAATACTTCTTTAAGTAAATCCCATTTCGAGGCTCACTCAAAGGGATTCCATCGTAATCGACTAGCTCATAAGATCCCTTCTCCAACACATGTTTGACAATGTAAGGACCTCACCACATGGCCTTGAATTTTCCGGTCCCTAGAAAATCATGATCATGTTCATAGAGGAGAACTAGATCACCTTCAGAGAAAACATGTGGCTTGACATTCTTGTCATATTGGGCTTTAACACGTTTCTTCTGAGTTTCAATAACTAGGGAGACATCGCGACAGGTTTCATCTAATTGCATCAAATACAAAAGATGCTCTTCTTTGGAAGAGGTATTGGGGAGAAGTTCAACGACCAGTTTCAAAGATGGCATTTCACCTTTAGTCAGCAAGATAGCCTTGATACCATAAACTAGCTAGAAAGGTGTAAATCCTGTGGAAGATTTGATGGATGTCCGATAGGCCCATAATGTTGAGAACAACATCGTGTACCAACTTGTCTCATGAATTCCTATAATTCGTCGAAGCATAGTAATGAGAACTTTGTTGATTGCTTCAACTTGACCATTGTCATGTGGATAATAGGGGGTTGAGTTTTCATGACGTAGACCCAACTTTTTAGTAAGTTCAGACATCATAAAATTCCGAAAATGTCTACCGTGATTAGTAACGATGCTTGAGGGATACTAAACCGAGTAATGATTTGATTGAATATGAACAATGCTACAGTTCTCCCAGTGTTATGAAATGTAGGCATTGCCTCGGCCCATTTTGTGAAATAATCCACAGCTACAAGGATGTATCCATGCCCCTCATCTGAGTGAGGGTTACATGTCATGAAGTCAATGCTCCATTTGGAAAATGGACCAATGGAAACTACATGATGTAAAGGAGCAGGATGAGATCTTATCTTGTTATTATAATTTTGGCAAGCATGGCATTTATGAACAATAGTAATGAAGTCCTTAAACAAAGAAGGCCAGAAATAACTCGCTCATAAGATATTTTGGGCAGTGGCATACCCAAACATATGACTGCCACATGGTTCAGAGTGACAGTCATTCAAATCTTTCTTAGCTTCATCATAAGTGAGAAATCGTCGAAAAATGTAGTCAATACCACGACGATAAAGAGTGTCACCAAGAATGATATATTGGCGGGCTTGATACTGTATACGACGATGATCCGTACTAGATAGATCAGGCTATAAAGT
Source organism: Picea engelmannii (assembly GCA_009831015.1). Classification (NCBI taxonomy): domain Eukaryota; kingdom Viridiplantae; phylum Streptophyta; class Pinopsida; order Pinales; family Pinaceae; genus Picea; species Picea engelmannii. The sequence goes on along the minus strand of ML806243.1, from coordinate 46,513 downwards.
TTGAGTCTAGAGATAGATAATAATATATTTGTACCATACGTCATTCGAACTGATTAGAAAAAGGGATTCATCAGGTAATGAATCCTCTGCCACATTTTCTGTGTTAGTGGAGGGAAGGTCACATATTAGTTTGGCGAAAATCAAATATTTATCAGACTTAGTGTGTTTGAACTCTAAGTCAAACTCCCAGAGAATCACTATCCATTTGGAGTACTTGCCCCCTAGCAATTTTCGGGTGAGGATATGTTGCATAGGGTTGCAATCAGAAATAAAAGTGGTCCTGCGTAATAAGATATAATGATGAAAACGTTGGACAACTTGAACAACTGCCAATGCCAGTTTCTCCACATGTAGGTATTTGGTCTCGGTGGTCGTAAGACTCCGACTCAAATAGTCAGGGGGGAACAATAGTGGTGTATGGGTTAAGGAAAGTTTCAAAGCTTCAAATGCTTTGTTTACAGTATTGTCAGATACAAACTCATAACCTTTCTTGAGTAGCTGAGTGAATCCTTTCATCAGTTCAACGTAATTGGGGATGAAACTACGTAAAAAAATTTCCTTCCCTTGCAAACTTTGTGTTAATGTTTAAGCCATTATTATGGTTCTTTGCATTTCAATAGATAAAAATAGCATAACAAAATATCCCTGAGAAATACAAATCACAAGAGACACAACATTTATCTTGGGAAACCATCTAGAGGAAGAAAACCCAACAAAACTTCCTTATTATAGATAGCCAATACAATGCCAAGAGATAACTCAAGCTAATAAAAAATATCCTCTCCCAAAAGATGTGCCACTCTCTCTCTCTCTCTCTCTTCTCCAACTGCAATTTCGAAACTTGTCTCTCAATGAGCAAGTGAGGTGTGTGTCTAAGTGAGGCGCTAGCCTCCTTATTTATACAAATCTGGCATGTGTGAAGTGTCTCTTCACTGGCAGGGATGACTTCTCAAATTGGGTGGTTATAACCACCTTTATTATATTCTGGGGCCGACTTCTTCTTTTTCCTATTACAATTACATTATGACCAATCCGCAAAAGGGGATTTGGTCCGTTTACAGTAGCCGACATGATCAATCCACAATGGGGATTGATCCAGTGAATAATATATCAAATAATAATAAGAATACACTTTGCAGTTACATTATTTTAACACTCCCTCTTAACAAGAAGGGTATTCTTCAACATCATCAGGCGAGAGAGAGGACAACATCATCAACAAAATCAAGTGGGTGAGAGGACAACATCATTAATATTATCTTGGAACACTAACTGGCGTATCTATAAATCATCGGAAGTTTTCTTCATCGGCAACATCATTATTCTCAAAGGAATGCAATCATCATCCGCATCAATATGTATTAGTATAAAACTAATACATCATCATCATCATAGCACGAGGCTGGCTCATCATAATACAAGACTGGCTTTACGTCACAACTATAAGGCTGGAAGCATAATGCTCGTCTTGCTTTACGTCACAACAGTCAATATGGAAGCAAGAAACTCATCCTGCTTTACATCACAACAATCAAGCTAGAAGCAGGATACTAGATCGACTTTACATCACAGCTGTCAAGACGGAAGCACTGTTCTAGTCTCATCTCATAGTCTTGCTTTACGTCATAGCAGTCAAGCTGGAAGTAAGAAACTCGTCCTGCTTTACGTCACATCAATCAAGCTGGAAGCATGATACTAGACTGGCTTTACGTCATAGCTGTCAAGACGGAAGCTCAGTGCTAGTCTCATCTCATTGTCTTGCTTTACGTCACAACCATTAGGTTGGAAGCAAGATACTAGACCGACTTTACGTCACAGCTGTCAAGCTGGAAGCACAGTACTAGTCTCATCACATCTTCTTTCTTTACGTCACAACCATCAGGTTGGAAGCAAGATACTAGACTGGCTTTACGTCACATCTGTCAAGCCGGAAGCACAATACTAGTCTCATCACATCTTCTTGCTTTACGTCACAACACTAAAGCTGGAAGGAAGAGATGTCTCATCACAACAACTACTCTCCCTTTCGAGGAAGGTCCTTTCAGACTATACCAAGCTTATCTCGAAAGTGCTCAAACTTTACATGAGATATAGGCTTGGTCAACACATCAACAACCTGCTCATCCATGCTAACGTACTGGAGCTTTAAGGCTCCTCTCTCCACCATGTCACATATGTCATGATATCAGATCTCTATGTGCTTCAACCTGTCATGGAATAGATGATTCTCTATCATCTTTATGCAGCTCTGGTTGTCACATAGGATCATGGTTTCTTCCATCTCTAGGTCAAATAGATCAATCAACAACTTTCAAAGCCATATCGCTTCACAGCTGGCAGAACATGCAACAATGTATTCTGCTTCTACTGTGCTGAGAGCAATGCTGGATTGCTTTGTACTCTGCCATGAGATCATGGATGATCCCAAACTGAAACAACATCCTGAAGTGATTTTCCTGTCAGAAACACTTCCTGCCCAATCTACATCAGTATATCCACTCAATGTGAAATCATGATTTCCATCATAGCTGAGACCACAATCTATTGTACCCTTAAGGTACCTCATCACATGTTTTGCAGCCACTAGGTGAACATGTTTGGGTTCTACCAGAAACTGACTCAAGGTGTTCACGAAAAAACAAATGTCTGGTCTAGTGTTCATTAGGTACATCAACGATCCAATAATCTGTCTGTATAGTGTGACATCAATCGATTCTGATGAAGTATCGACCAACAACTTCAGCTTCATTTCCATGGGTGTATTCATGGGATTGCACTCTAACATGTCGAATATTTTCAAGATTTCAACTGCATACTTCCCTTGGTTAAGGAAGATCCTCTCTGGACTCTACCATACCTCAAGTCCTAAGAAATAGTGCATTATGCCAAGGTCTTTCATTTCAAATTCTGAGACAAGTCTCTTCTTACATTCGGTGATGAGATTTTATTCTCCAGTTAAGAATAAGTCATCCACATATAGCAATAGTATCACTGGCTCATCGTTCATAACCTTGAAGTAGAGGTTAGAATCTACTTTACTCTTGTTAAAGCCCAAGATCATCAAAAAGATGTCTATTTGGCCATACCAAGCTTTAGGAGCTTGCTTCAATCCGTACAATGCTTTCTTCAATCTGCAGACATGAGACTTCCTGTCTTCAACTTCAAATCCTTGAGGTTTCTCTATATACACTTCCTCTTCGATGACACCATTTAGAAAAGTTATCTTTATGTCCATTTGGTGCAGCTTCCACTTCATCTTAACTGCAAGAGATATGATGGTTCTGATCGAAGTGTATCTGTCTACATGAGAGAATGTCTCTTCATAGTCAATGCCTTCTTTTTGAGAAAATCCACGAGCTACAAATCTTTCTTTATACTTCTCAATACTTCCATCAACAACATGTTTTATTTTGAAGAACCATTTGGAGGACACCACATCTTTACTCTTTGGTCTGGGAACTATTTCCCATACTTCGTTCTTTATTATGGATTGGTATTCCTCTGTCATGGCATCTGCCCATTCTTTCCTCTGAATGGATTCTTCAAAGAAGGTAGTCTCCTCCTGCAGAAGATCACACATCAAAGCTGTATAACTAGAGAATGGCTTTGGTCCTTTCACCTGTCTCGTAGTTCCTTTGGGAACACCATACTTCTCTCCATCTTGAATAAGCTCTCTAGCCCAAGCTGGCTTTCTTTTATGGAGGATCGTCATCTGAGGAGGTTCTTGAACTTCTAATATATCATGGTCTTCTAGAATTTCCTCATCAAGGAAAGTTACGACTTCCCTCACTAGTTCTGCGGCTCTCGAAACCTCCCTTACTGTAGTTCTGGGGATTACGGGTTCCTCTTCATATACTTCTTCAAGCTGGCATCTTCTAGATTTGTTGAGCGCTGCATATTCATAAAAGGTCACATCCTTGCTGATATCAATGTGATGGTGAGCTGGTATATAGATTCTGAAGGCCTTGGAGACCTCACAGTATCCCACAAATACTACCTTCTTTTCTGAAGGTTCCAACTTGTTTCTCTTCTCTTTCGGTATATGAATAAATACTGGGCAACCAAATATTTTTAGATGGCTTACCTCTGGCTTCTTTCCGGTAAACATCTCTTCCGGGGTCTTGAGCCCAAGTGCACTATGGGACAATTGGTTCTGCACATATACAACTGCCATTGCTGCTTCTGCCCATAAGCACATAGGAAGATCTTGATCATGGATCATAGTCTTCACAACTTCCATTATCAT